>JASDQU010107998.1:95448-121175 GCA_032191745.1 Picea mariana | reverse complement strand
GGGATTTTTTCCTTCTTCCTTCTCCCATAGATGGAGAATGTTTTTATGCCCTCATGGCTATCCTCTGCCTCAAGCAACTTCTTTCTGAGCCTTCCGGGTGTTCAGTAACCCTGTGAAGATCTCTCAGTGGATTCTTCCTCTAAATCCCATAACTCAAAGAGTTCTCTCCTCTCTTCTGTGCCTGCCTGCACAATGTCTCAATGCACACCTGGTAGAGTGTCTTCTCACAGAACATCCAACAGTTCTGTCCTATGTGCACTCCTTGCACCTGCTCAATGCCCACTTGGTAGAGCTCTCCAGAATCCTTAGTGATTCTGGTTCTCCTGAACTCACAATAGAGTTCTTCTCAATGCACCACTGTGCATATGCTCAATGCCCACCTGGAAGAGCTTCATAGAATCCCTCAGAGCTTCTGTCTGCAACTGTGTCTTCTCCCACACAACCTTGCCTCCAAGGTATTCAGCAACCTTGAGGTCTTCCCTGAGTTGTTGACTCCAGTTCTTGTGCCGCAGCACATCTTTGTCTGAACCCGCAGAATTCAAATGTGCAACCTCTGTGCATGGCTATCAGAACCCGCAGTGTTCTGTCACACACTCCTGGTATGAAGACTCAAAGACCTCTCAATCCTGAAATCAAACACACTCCTGCAAATGCACACCTATAGTATACATCTACAGCATATAAGAACACTCACAGACACCCACATAACACAGAAATACATGCAGGAAAAACTGCTTCTGTTTATATTAAAATGACAAATGCCTGTTTTTACAAGGTGTTCCTGAGCACAGCCTATAACAAGGTCTCAACTCTTCTCCTCTCTATCTCTACTCGACTCTACTCTTTGCTTACAAAATGAGATATTAAAAATATCTTTTACCTAAGGGGGCTCTTAGAGCTCTTCCCCCAATCTACCTACCCTATTCAATTGCATTGAATGGGCTGTCTAGTTCAGTATTTGGATCTAGATCTCAGCCTTAAAAACATTTAAGGCCTACCTTATCTACAGCCTGCACAAAGGCACGGCTTCACAGCTCACCAGCTTAAACATTAAATTACATTCAATTACAAATTAAAAGATGAGGGTTGCGCCTCTCTTCATCTTGAATGCACGTGCTTGACATGGCTGGCTGGCTGGCTGGCTGACGTGGAGAGATGATCCTGCATCACATTTGTGGGCCCACCCCTACAAAAACCCCTAGTACGGTCATTCATATGACCCTTCCCCGAAAATAGAACCTACCTACTATGCAGAAGGATGAGACTACTAACCTGGCTCTTGCAAATCCTGGATCATTTGGTTCAAACTCCCGTAATCTCCAAATCTCCTCTAAAAAACTCTTATCCACTCAATATGGAAGTAGGTACAAATGAGGTGGCATTGTGGGCCCCACATCTATAAATAGTCCCGTTTTCCAAATTTCCACGCTCAGTTACAGGAGCTTAGAAGCTCTGTTTTTCGATTCGTCTTCAGCCACGGGATTAGGGTCCCTCCACCTACAGAGTCACATTCCTCGGGCCACCATATGCACTCGGCCCCGAGGGAGCATTTTTCTCACATCACGCCCAGGTATGCATGCTCATGTTCAAAATTATCAAATAGTTGTTATATGTTATTTATCTTCAAATATTGTTCACGTCGGGTATTCGATTTTAATGTGTGCAGGTACTTGGTCATCAAAAACTAGAACAACCCCTTTAGGTATATTATCGACACTAGCATGTAATCATTCCCTCTGAATACCAATTGCATTTCCCAATCACACCCTCCGACATTAGGCTATAGGATCCTCATATCCAGCTTTGCAGTACTATCACCTCTGTTGCAATTTGGTACTGTTACCCAGTAGCAGTCTCCCCCACATGAGTTGTCTCATTCATAGCCCCCCTTGGCACTTTGACACTCATGCTTCTTTCACCCCTTAGGGATGGGAGTCCTGGCAGTCTCACGCATCCACGAGAATCAGCCGCATACTCCTTCTCCTCATTTTGCTAGATTTCCAAATGGACTCCTAGGTTATCTCATCACGGTTCAAGTTTGACTTCACCTCCGCAGTATCATTGACCCTCCATTCCTTCCACAATCAGTTTTCCCATCTGCAAATTTCCCTCCATTCATTTACCTCATACATAAATCCACTCATGGGCCCCCCACCCTCCACCAATCCTCCACACAACTTGTGCCCTCACAGGACAAGCCATCTTGCACTGGGGAACCTGTTTCTGTATCTGTACACTCAACCCAAATTATTCTTTATTCATTTGATCGTTGTAAAAATCCTTTGTTTCCAGCATTTACTTAGTGTTTTGTTGTCGCCCTTAGCGACCTTCTTTTCTTGGAAAATAAACCCATGTCATCCTTGGTTGGGGAATTCACTATCTTTCACTCATGTTGACATCGCCCATAAACCCCGAGTATCCTACAGTCCATGTACCCCTGATCTTTGATTTTTCTCACTTTGTCACGCCTCTGGCACAATTCAACCCATGTCTAGTCGTCCCCCTGACACTAGCTCCAATTTCACAGTTGCTGCCAATCATCCTTAACATATATCCCCAACCAAGGGCAGTCTTGAGTCTCACCGCCTCTTGACTTTGTCCATGTTCCTTATCAATTCCTGATCTTATCCAGTGGATTTCATGAAGCCCTTTTTCTTCTTGGAGTTGCATCTCCCTTTCTGTTGATATCAACACAGTTTCCAGAAGTACGACAATATCTTGACTCTCATTACCTTTACAATGAGGAGCCTCGGACGACACCGAGCCTCTATTCAGAGTATGTTCACCATCTGAATTGTCATCATCTGTTATCAAACCACCTTGGAGGGCGCTACCATTATCTACATCAGCATACAACTTCAGTTACTATCATACATTTTTATGTTATATGACACGAGCATGGGGCATGCTCGCCTCGTTTGTATACAGATTTTATTTTCCCTACCTAAAGAAAGGTTTGGGTCCCACTGTTTCTCCTCTCCCTCCGACGGATCGCTCTTGCAGTTTCTATCAACACTCTTCATTACAATGGTACTCTTAGTAGAATAAACATTGATGTATTTTGGCTATACGCATGCTCCTAACCTCACACATCAGGGGCATCTGTTATCACTGAAATTTAGTTTGCAAATGGTTACAAGAATACAACATCTCCAAATACCTATTAGTTCACCTGTAGCCCAAAAAATGCATTTCCAAAAGGCACAAACTATACAATTGATAAAAAAATTGACATGCGCTGAAACACTAAAGGAAGTGCGTGCACATGTGCAGGCCAAAGAAGCCAGAAGAGTGCACATGTGCCCGATGCATGACTGTGTACGAGAAAAGATGCACACTCCTATGAATGCTGCATTTATGGTTCTTTTCGGCCCCTCACCCACTTCTAGACCAGCTCCCAACTTGATTTGACCCTCAAATCTGAGCTGAATCTGAGTGGGGGTTGGTCAAAGACCTAAGGGTGCCCTAAAGAGCCCCTTGTTCACACTAAGGATTGGTTGGATATTGCCTCAAAGAATTTCTATAAAAAGAGGCCATGGGTGCACTAATAATTCAATAATCTCATTGTATTGTTATGCTGCCTCTATTCTCCTACAAGAAACCTCTTTTATTCTTGGAGCATACTAGCATCATCTCATTAAGCTATTCACCTCACCTCTTGAGGGAATAAGCTTGTATTTCTTCACCATTTTCTTTCTAGTTTACCATTTGTAAGAAGAGCTCTCACATAGGGGACTCAAGAGCCCTCCCAAGGAGGAATAGGGGATCCATAAGTTCCCCTTTCTCTGCAATGTTTTCCCACTAATATACTTCTCCATTGGTGGCATGATTATTGGTCATTTGTTTGATTGATTTTGGTTCTAATTTCCTCATGCATTTTAGTTTTATTTCTTTAGTTATTTCCTTAGTTGTTTCTAGCTTAGTTGTTTGTTTATTTCATGTGATTGAATCATTTGGTTCATACACTAAACTCTTTCCTCTCTAGCAGGCCCAACTAGACTTTCAAGTGCCCTTCTTTTTCTCATTCGGGTGACGAAAAGGACACAACACCTAGGAATAACCTTTTGCTACTAACTAAGCTTTGTATTTCTCCACTTTTCCTTCTGCANACTAGCAGGCCCAACTAGACTTTCAAGTGCCCTTCTTTTTCTCATTCGGGTGACGAAAAGGACACAACACCTAGGAATAACCTTTTGCTACTAACTAAGCTTTGTATTTCTCCACTTTTCCTTCTGCATTCAAAATTTTATTAAACACCCATTTTTAACCAATGTCCTTTCTTCCAGTTGGCTACTCAACTAGATCCCATGACTCATTCTTATCCAAGGAATCCATCTTTTCAACCATGGCCTTCTTCTAGAGTTTACTATCCTCTGAATTCATTATTTTCCTAACATTTCTAGGATCATAATCAATAATAAGTAAAGCAATGTTATCATGAACATTAGGTGGACAATACCTTTCTATTTTCCTTCTTTCCCTCACTGATCTCATTAATATTAGAGTATGAGGTTCTTCTTATCCTGATTCATATTCTTTCGTTGATTCAAATTTTGCATCATCCAAATCAAACTCTATTTTCTCAGATTCTTCTTGCCTTGGTGGGAATTCTTGTTCGGGAACATCTTTAACCTATATAAAAACAACATCCCGACTATAAACCATATTCTTAGTTTCTGTGTTCCAAATCTTATAACCTTTCATACCATATGTATAACCAATAAAGATACACTTTTATCTTTATTATCTAGCTTACTCCTATTTTCCTTTGGAACATGTACATAAGCATCACAACCTAACACTCTGAGATGTTCAAGAGAGGGTTTCTCACCAATCCATACCTCATGTGTAGTTTTTCCACCAATGCTGATGAGGGTAATCTATTTACCAGGTAACATACAATACCCACTGCCTCTGCTCCAAATTCTTGTCCTAACCCGACACCACTGAGCATGCTTCTTGATTTTTCCATCAATGTCATGTTTATCCTTTCTACAACCCCATTTTATTGAGGTGTGTATGGAGTATTCCTCTTCCTTGCTATACCACACTTCTTACAAAACTCTTTGAATTCACTCCGAAAAAATCATCCACCATTATATGTCCTCAACACCTTTATTTTCTTTTCTATATGATTTTCTACCATATCCTTAAACTCCTTAAATTGATCAAATACCTCATATTTCTTCCTACGAAAATAAATCCATGTGTTCCTTGATAAATCATCTATGAATAAAAAATAATACATATATTTACTTAGTCATGGAACATGCACAGGTCCGAACACATCACTGTGTATCAACTGTAAGATCCCCTTTTCTCTTGTAGCACTAGATGGGAATCTTACTTGATTCTGTTTACCATATATGCAATGTTCATAGAAATCAAAATCCAGGGTTCAGTTAGACATACCTTCAACCATACCTTTACCATGTAGTGTTCGAAGGCCCTTTTTCTCCAATATGTCCTAGTCTTTGATGCCACAACTGGACTTCTTTCCAGGGATAATATGGATCATATCTTCTTTATTTCTATGCTACGGGAAAACAGAACTATTACACCCATAAATATAAGTTCTTCCCAATAACTTGTACATATTTCCACACTGAACTCCCCTCATCAACACCATTTCTCCTCATACCATATTGCAAGTGCCCTTTCCCAATAAAGCATCCACACCTGCATCCTTTAACTTACTGATAGATATTAGGCTCTAGGATAGATCTTGAATGTACAAAATTCTCGGGAGAGTTCTAATTATTCCATATTTTAGCAACAAATTAACCCTTCCACATCCCATTATTTGGCTATCAAGTCATCTCCTAGGAAGACATCACCACCATCATACTTTTCATATTCACTGAACCATTTCCTGTGAGGAGTCATATGAAATGATCCACCTAAGTCGATCAACCATACATCATGATTTTCATGTGTACCTATAGATTCCAGGTAAACATCACCTCCTTCTTCTCTGGAGGTTTTTGCTTCTATGGAAGAGGCATCATTAGATCCCTTTGCTTTATTAACTTTCTTAGACCTGCAATATTTCTTATAATTCCTAGCTTTACCACATTTCCAACACTTCCTAAAATATTTTCTTGGGGATTTAGATCTACCTTTATATTTATATCTCCCCCCCGAATACTTATTTTTATTCCTCTCTTGGGGATGACCTCTTACAAATACAACATATGTGTTATGACTATCCATGCTTTTCTACCTCATCTCTTCCAATAACAAGGATGCAAATACATCCTCATACTTCAATGTAGATTGTGTGGTACTACCAATTTCTATAACCATATTATCCCAAGAGGCTAACAAAGAGCATAAAAAATTAATACACTTATCTTCTTCTGCAAGCATTATTATTACAAGGAAAATCACTCCATGGCATGGGGTAAACCACAACAGAAGAAAATGATTGCAGAAATCAACTCTAGTCTGAAGTGTGCTATACAAACAAATATACTAACAAGACAAGATAAAGAGCCTACCTCGTCCAGACGTTCGATGAAGTCCTTCGTTGATCACTTGACTCAAGTAAATACACCTGCACTTGTCCTCAACAACCAAGATACACAAGAATATGGTGATAATATATAAAGTTAGCACATACAATCACATAATCCATCAATAATTCATAACAAATATGTCCATGGAATAACAATTCAAATATTTGCAAGACATGAATTGGACGAGAAAAGAGTATTTCTATTAAAATGTAATCAACAGAAGTGTATGAATGACAAACTTCTGTGTTGGCACGTTCGGAACTCAGAAACTAAGTCCCTTTTATATGTGACTCCACCACTTCAATCCTCCACCAATGAAAAGCTCATATAAGAGAGACAATGAGGTTCTCCATCAAATAGAAAAGAGCTTGGGGGCTGAACAATGTGTTTAGACTTAAAAGGAAAAAGGGATGCAGAATTAATATGAAGTGAATAATTTCTCCAGAGTAACTTTGCTCTCAAAGTTGAATTCTTCTCCTCCTTTCCACAACTTGTATATGGATCATATATATCTTTCAAATGGAACTGAAGGACTGAGTCAGAACGTTTCTAGCATATGGAAGGTCAAGGATCATGGATCTTGTGATGTGACATGGAAACATGACACCATTTTTTAATTTTGAGCAAAAAAACCAATGTACATGGGTTGTAATGGTGCAACATGCATATACACATGTTTTATAGCTATTAGGGCGTGTATATGTGGAAAAATACGATTTTTATCTATGGGAACTGCAAAAAGGGACTTCAAGACTGCATAGGGAAATGGAAAAGGCTGTTTGAGCAAGTTTGCATGGGGCAAGGCAAATATTGCTATATCAGATGCCCCCTAATGTGTGAGGTCAGAGGAGTATCTAAGATGGCTGAAATACATTATAATTCCTAGAAGTGGAGTAATGGATACCCAACCAAATGAACTAGTTTCTCATAAGAATATTACATTTCATAATGACTTTGTGCACATGGGTGCCAATTTGAATTACACTGCAGATCCGTGTGGAAATATACCAAATAGTTGTTCATGGCCATGAATAGAAAATACAAAAGCAGATAAATGCCATAGGCTGTCATAGTCACGAACAAGGCCTAGTGAAAACCAGTCTCAAAATCAATCTGAAGATATCTGTATACCATGTAGTACAATTTGATCTCCTATGATCACTGAAGTCATATAGGTACTGGTCCAATGAAATGATAGAAACAGCTCAGGACATATCCAACTATGAACTGATGTCTTCAAGTATTCTACACAATCCACCAAAGGTGCAAGTCTACATCATATGAATAAAGGAGTTGAGGTCGAACACAATGAGACTTCGTTTGATTACCAGTCATTAAGGTATATCATTAACAAACGTGAGACAACCTACTGATAATGAAAGTAGGTATCAAGGCACCGAGTACATTCTGACAAGTGTGAATAAAGGTGTTGAGGTCGAACACTTGAAGAATCCATCGATCAAGAGACATTGATATATTCCTAACAGTCGATGGTGAGAGAACTTGCCACTGATGACTACAAGCCTCTAGGTACTCATTAAGACTCCAGGTCTCATTACCATAATATATGGGATGAAGTTGATGGAAGGAGACTCGCTAAAAGGAGAGCATTAAGGCATCTCTCATCATTCATCACAAGGTACAAAGAAGGAGCTTGATGATTTGGAGGAACTCGGACGAAGAACATGTTCACAAACCAACGACCTTGTGCATATTTTTCATGCACCAGATGAAAGCAGTGCATGAAAAAGACCCTTTGAGTAGAAGATAATAAGGAAAACTATCGACAAAGGAGAGGAAACTACCAATAAGGCTAATGGAATCCAAGACACTTCACAAATCCCACTGTGTGAATAGATTTTTATCGTCGAACACAAGGGAAACCCCCCCAGTTAGCAACCAATGAGGAGATTTCGACTGTTGGGTTCAAGGTTACCTACCCATAAGGAAAGTAGGACCAAGGTGGATGGTATGAATACAAATTCATGTAACTCTGAGACACATTGAGGGTATGGCCGACATGCAAAGTCAGGAGTTATGAGGAATGACCAAAACAGGCTGATAGAAATCCTTTGAACAAGAGCATGAGACATATGGATGACTCTGGCAACATAGAGACTTTGTGATGCAGGAGGCACCAATCAAACTCTCCATAGGGATTGGAAGGGTAACTAGTCAGGGGAGTAGACTCTAAGTAACAAGCTCAACTTCCTAAGGTCATGCTAAATCCAAAATTTTGATGCGAAGTGGACTCAAAAGTTTGTGCTATGTTCAAAGGTGACACGACTATTTCCAACATAAGATAATATTCTTTTCCTGCCCGTATTTTTTTTTTCATAGTAAAATGAATGCTATGATACATAGGAGGAAACGAGTGTCATGAGCAAGAAACTAGTTGCAACAATGGAACATACCTATGCTCAATGCAAGTAAGTGCATGCAGGATATGGACACTCGGGGGAATGTTTCCTCTTAGGGTATAGGGTGTCAAGCTGCAAAGGATATAAACAAGGGTCTGCTTGGATGATGATGCAAACTACTAAGATAATAGGCTTATAATGCGAAATCTGGAACTGACAATAGGATCAATATTGCAAGCAAAAGAATGAGATGCAATTACAACTCGACTCCAAAGAATGCCCTTTTTCGTCAATTTAGTCCCTTAGGCCCAAAAAAGTATAAAACAATACCCCAGAGAACTCTTCTAGCCACTAGTGACTAAAGTATTCCTTTTTTTAAATTAGTCTACTTGGTCCAAAAAAGGGTTAAAATTACTCCAAATACACGTCCTTTCAAATCCAATTAACGAGTGTGAAAGAGACAAGTTCTCTTGGCAATCTTTTCTCTTTTTGAGAGAGTCGAAAAAGAGATTAAAAAGGACTCGAGGATGATTTTGTAAGTAGAATATCATGGGGGAGGCCAAGGCTCCCATGAATGACTTCTATCGAAAGTCAGCAACTCACAGATAGTTGACACAATCTTGGGAAAACCCAAATATTTCCAAGTCAAGGAGGATAAAATACTTGCAGAGGTTACCTTATCTACAATATATCGAATAATGCACCTTATCTGGAAGGGTGTAGGAGAAGGAAGTCGAGGCTCTACAAGATCATTCCAATCAAAGGAAACCATCGTAGGACTTGGAGGGAGCATAATTGAAGAGAGTGGAATGATCCCTTGTGCAGAAGGTACATAAATAGAATTTCTAAGGACATGGTCGAAAGAAGCATCACCCCCCAAAATAAGAGTGGGGTTGACCGAAGATTGCATCGACAATGTCACTTCCTTAGACTTTTTAATCTCCAAGAGAAGAGTGGGATCGACCAAAGATTGCATCGACATGACCACTTCTTCAACTGTTGGTTGAATAGGATGTGATACAACAAGGTCAAGAGATGCATCACCCCCAAAAACAGGAGTGGTGGTAGTCTAAGATTGCATTAACACAGCCGTTGGTTGAATAGGATGAGAGACAACATGATCAAGAGATGCATCACTTCCCAAAATGGGAGTGGTGTTGACCGAAGATTGCATCAACACAACTGATGTATCAACCAAATAAATTTGGGAAACCAAATACGACTCAGAACCCGAAGGGCCCCCAGGAAAGGACCACGCTTCTTGTACCACAACAGTAGCAAGGAACAAACGAGTAAGATAATCTTGTTTGCAAAGCCTACAAAGGAGCTTGGTCTTACGTCATATATGTCAAGTCTTCTCAATCATATGAATGCCCCCATCATGACTTGCAATGGATGGTGACATGATCCCAACATGACTTGCAGAGGCTAGTAGCATATCTCCAACATGACTTATAGAGGTTGGTGATGAATGCCCAACATGACTAGCATAGGTTGGTGATGAACCTTCAACATGACTAGCAGAGGTTGATGATGAACCCCCAATATGAATAGAAGAGGTTGGTGATGTATCCCCAATATGAATAGCATAGGTTTTTGATGTATATGCAGTGTGACTAGTAGTGACTATATTTGTGCCCTGAACATGACTTGCAGTGCTTGGTTGTTGGTCTTCAACATGGATTGCAAAGGTTTTTGACCAATCTCCAACATGACTAGTAGAGTTTGGTGATATAATTCCAAGATGAATTGTAGTGACTCGACTGGTGGTGGCAGTTCATTGCGGAATTTGAGACTAAGGTTCTAGGAAAGACTGGTTTTAAGAAATTGTAGGCCAGGAAGGGTTCTAGTATACACCATGGATTTGTTCAACAAGATAGTATCCTCCTCCAAACTGATTCATAAAGGGTTGTAAGGGCATCGTCACTGACGAAGCCACTTGAGAAGATAAAGCGACATGAAAAAGGTTACTCAGGTGAGGATATATGTTTCCCCCAGATGAAGGAACTTCATGAAGGGGGTTTCCCATACTATAAAACAGACTCCCCCCGGATGAAACACCAGAGGATAGATGAAGGTTCACCATGGGAAAAGTGTTTGTAGGAACTGACATAGTGGAAGAAGGATATATGGATGAGATGTAATAAGTATAATGACTGCCCATTTGAGCACTTTCTCCTGGAAAAGTGAAGATAGGGTTGGATCCATAGGAAGGAAGATTCCAACCTCCTATTGTAAGAGTTGGCTGAGGGATATGATTCCCACCAAACGAAAGGGGATAATAAGGAGGCATCATGCCTCCAGACCCAAAACTAGGATTCACATAAGGCGATGAGACAAAGGATATCAAGTGCTAAGAAATGTCTGGCATACCATGAGAAAAAAGATTAGAGGCCCAAGGTATTGGCTGAGTATCATGATTTGGCGTACCACTTGGAAATACAAAAGGATTCATCCTCATGGAATGAGAAAATACCATGGGTTGGGTAACACTAGTTGAGGGAGTCATGGGGGCTCCACTAACCATAGCAATGAAAACTCATGATGCAATACGAAATCCTAAGGCCAACTAATAATCAGAGAGCACACCAAAGTAAAGAAAAAAGGCCAATGCACACAAATATGATATAGTGGTTGAAAAGGGGCCTCCCTCACTAGAAAAGGTATGTCTCACCCAAGAGGGGCATGAGACTCCCTTCAAAATATTGGAGGTATAAGAATCAGTTATAAGGGCCCTCGTGGGCTTAAAATTAGTCAGTCAGATCCCCCCTGGAGAGGTAATCCTCCATAAAGGTTGTGTGATGTCCGACCCTTATCTAATTCAGGGTACCTACAAACTAACCCCTGCAAGTAACCTATGTGGCTACTTATGTCAAGCGACTAAGTCACCACGATATAACCAATGCGCAAGAGAACAGTCATAAGTTAGGTCTACCGTATTGGCAGGGTCACAAATCTCAAAATCTTGAAAGCACTGCCTCTCACAAAGGTAAAGGTACTAGAAAGACCCCCATATACAAATAGATCCCCGGAAATAGCTTTGATGCTAAGAAGGTATTCGAGGGATATCTCCTCAACCGACTTCGCATGACCTCATGCTTAACTTCGGTGTGAGAGAAGCCTCCTGACGTCACCAATTATACAATGTATTTCACCACTCCCTTATTCAGACACATACTAGTTTGTGCACCCTGGAAAAATAAAATTGTTTCTAATCAATTTTAAATTTTTTAGTGTTACTTTTAGTATCTTTGTTTACACAAAAAGGTGTGTTCATGAAACTAATGATGTTATGACTCAGCAAGTAAAAGAAATGAATATGAGTATAATGCAAAGTCCTAACTTCAATTCCCAATAAATGATAAGCTTCTCAAAATGCAACTTTCAATTCAATTATGTGATTTCAAATAAGATGCAATCTTTCCATTCATGTACTAGGATCAATGATAAGAACACAACAGATCAAATGCCAACAATGTAAAATGTATTTTTTGTATTTTCAATATAAAAGAGTGAAAATGCAAGGACAAAACAACAACTTGATATAAATATCTTACTGTAAGTAAAGGAGATAGACCAAGCAGGATATCAAGAAGAAAACACCCAACCCAAGATGCAAGGAAAACCAATGAAACAAAAATGTTGAGAAAGAAAGACTGCCCAAAAATTCAACCAAAGAAAGGTTTCCTATCACTCTGTAGGAACTTAACAGTCATGAAAGAAAAATAAGAAGACTGAACAACCATAAACACCTACCCATAAAACATCAAACTCAACAATCAAGAAAACAAGGATGATGTACGTGACTTTTTAGGAGAAAACTGTGTATATATGCTTCCTACAGAATGACAACTCGCGTATGTACGCGACTGTCAGGAAAAAAACCACGTATATGTATTGAAATACTGCCAGGTTAAGGATAAGTCCATGAAACTCAGACTCAAAATGAACAAAGGATGTCAAACAATCAGACGATAAGAAACTCAATATAAATGAGAGAAATCAAAGGAGAAAAACACTCCAAACCCCGAAAAGAAGATTCAATCCCCAGTATGGTCGCCAATTCTGTTACAAGGAAAATCACTCTATGGCATGGGGTAAACCACAACAGACAGAAATGACTACAAAAATCAACTCGAGTCTCAAGTATGCTATACAAACAAATATGCTAACAAGACAAGATAAATAACCTACCTCGTCCAGATGTTCGATGAAGTCCACCGTTGAGCACTTGACTCAAAGAAATGCACCTGGAACTTGTCCTCAACAACCCAGATACACAAGCATATGGTGATAATATATAAATTTATCACATACAATAATGTAATCCATCAATATTCATAACAAATATGCCCATGGAATAACAATTCAAATATTTTCAAGACATTAATTGGATGAGAAAGGAGTATTTCTATTAAAATGTAATCAACAAAAGTGTATGAATGACAAACTTCCATGTCGGCACGTTCAGAACTAAGAAACGAAGTCCCTTCCAGTTGGGCCTCCACCACTTCAATCCTCCACCAAAGTCAAGCTCATATAAGAGAGACAATGAGGTTCTTAATCAAATAGGGAAGAGCTTGGGGGTTGAACAATGTTTTTAGACTTAAAAGGACAAAGGGATGCAGACTCAATATGAAGTGAATAATTTCTCCAGAGTAACTTTTCTCTCAAAGTTGAATTCTTCTCCTCCTTTCCACAGCTTGTACATGGCTCATATATAGCCTTCAAATGGAACTGAAGGGCTGAGTTAGAATGGTTCTAGTATATGGAAGGTCAAGGATCATGGATCTCGTGACATGACATGGAAACCCGACACCATTTTTTTAATTTTGAGCACAAAACTCGATGTACATGGGTTGTAATGGTGCAACCTACATATATGCATGTTGTATAGCTGTTAGGGTGCATATATGTTGATAAATACAATTTTTAGCTCAGGGAACTGCAAAAAGGGACTTTAAGTTTGCATAGGGAAATGGAAAAGGCCTTCTAAGCAAGCTTGCATAGGGTGAGGCAAATATTGCTATAACAATTAACTTAACAGAGACAAGTTGACTTACCAGAGTATTGAAGGAATTTAGTTTCTTTGTCACAAAGTATCCATATTCCATCCTAAGATGATATAGATTCTTTCAAAGAAACAACTTGTTTACTAGGGACTTTGACTAATACAAATTCCCCAACTTTTCCCATAGTTCTTCAACTATAGATTCTCCTAACACATTCAGTAACACCGATCTGCCAAGAAAAGTCAAATCATACTCTTCGCTCTTCTATCCAACTTCTCCCAATCTTCTTTTGACATACCAATAGATTGAGTACTAGTAGTTTTTGTACCAATATATTGTGTACCAGTAGGTTGCGTATGAATAATTTGTGTACTAGGATGCACAACAATCCATTTTTCTTTGTCTACAAGAAGCTCCTCCATCTTGAGCTTCCATACCTCAATTTTTTTACGGTTGAACTTTTCAATATTGATTCTAGAACTACTCATCATTCTATTTCAACACATGAATCACCACTACAAAGATCCCACTAAACCCAAGTTTATAATAGACCCAAGATAAACTTGATCTATCAAGACCAAGCCAAACCCTCAACAACAAAGGTGTCCCATTCAAGCCAAAAAATGTTCTCTGATACCACATGTAAGTTTTAAAGCTGTGAAGTAAAACAATGCATACAGATTCTTAATCAAAACTTAAATTAATCAATTGCTCATACACATAGTACATAGAGATTTATGTTGGAAACCCTTAATTGGGAGAAAACCAACCTTCATTGGTGTTGCACCCATCAACTCTTCATCATATTAATTTCACCATTCACAATATAATATATACAATATTTTAGGTTTTTTGCAGCTACCAAAACCCTAATCCCTTATCTGAGATTAATTTAGAAACCGTTAAAAATAGTAAAAAACTCTAAAATAGCAAAAACCGTTGAAAACAAATTTTGGGGGTGCTTCCCCAGAGCAAAATGGTCCACATAACTAGGAGGGGAAATCCTGGGCCCCGTTGGGTGTTACGCATGTAAGTGTTTCAATACCAAATGTCACACTTAAGTGTTGTAAGTGTTGCAAGTATTTTACTACCAAATGTCACACTTAAGTGTTGCAAGTGTCGCATTACCAAGTGTTGCACTTAAGTGTCACATCTGTTAGAAGCCTACGTTTCTCACTTTACCAAGTGTCACACTCAAGTGTCACAACTTTTTCACCATGATAAAGTGTATGTCATAATCCCTAGACATGTTGAAGAAGAAACCTATCAGTTGGAGGTCAAAATAATACATTTTTCTTTGATATTTTGGCCTTGTTTTAGCTTCATCACCCCCTGCCCATATACAAGGAGGGATAAACCTAGATCATTTCTCCTTGATCAGTTATAGGGGAGTGATAATATATCCCTGTGCTCAGTTATGGGGGAGCGGTGAATTAGTTGCAACCATCATGCCTTGATTTGTGAGGTTGTTTTTGGGAGATTTTAGTTGGTTGAGAGATTGGTTCAAGCTACCTTCTATTCCAGGCAAGGTCAATCTTGTTTGTTCAACCAAATCCTAATTTGATCACATCCCCTCCTCAAAAATATCTTATGGTTGTGATGCCTCAATTCCTATTTAATGGAGGCCATGTTTGAGTGAAAGGGTAGAGAACTTAGAGCATCATACCTATGATTTTGTGACATTCAAGGGGATGGAAAGGAGAGCTTGGAGGAGTTGCTCCAAAATCAAGATTGAGATTGTAGCAGCAATATTGAGATTGTAAGTGCTTCACTATTGATTGCTTTCCATTAATATATAACTTGTCCTATTCCCCCCATTCCTATTTGTTCACTATATGCATTTATATTTTTTTCTAATTCATCATTAATAGATCTGTTCTACTTGAAAATATAGTGTATAAGAAGAAGGCATTGTTGTGTTCTTTACAAGACTTCTCTTGGAGCTTGGACATCAAGATCAAGGGCTAGAGCAACAAGGAAAAATGACGTAAAACAGGTGAGTCATATATCCTTCTCTTCTCATTCTGATTTTTGACATAGAGAGTAGATCTAGAGGGGAAGTAATAACCGTTTGTTTCTCTTTGTATTGGATCAAAGGGATCTTGATCCAAGTGGAGCTTCACCTGTCTGTGGGGAAAAAATTTCCACAATAGAAATTGGTGACTCCATTGGGAAAGATCATCTTGATATTTCCTTATTGATTTCTATCCTTTTGAGTCTTGATTGTTACTTGATCTTGTCAAGTTGGATGATTTTTCTTTGATTTATCCCCTTCCCTCATCATCATTGGGAATTTCATTGAGTCAAACACCTGACCCTTTCTTAGATCTGAGCAAACTTTTGTCTTTCTCACCACTTTCAAGACTTTATCCCTCTCCTATAAGGGAATACATGGAAATAATACCATGATTATCACTCCCTAGCAGTGTATTAGGGAGTGATGAAACCTTGATTATCTCTTCCCCTCAGTGTGTTGAGGAGCGATGAAACCTTGATTATCACTCTGTCTACATTATTACATGAGCGATAATCCTTGTTCTGGGTGAATTTGGAGCTCATTTTGCCTCTTTTCTATCATTTCTCTATCTCATACCTTTACATAAGAATCCTCCATGCATGATTGTGGCTTTGAATGATTGTAGTTCAATGATTATCATATTTTTCTTGCCTCTTTTGAGTTTGCAATTCCTTCAAATTGTGAAATGTACACTTCCCTTGTTTAACTTGATCCTTTGGAAAAGTCTATGTCATAATTAGTTTGATCCTTATCATTTGTAGGTATTCAAACTTATGTTACATTGATTCCAATCAATTCTAAGTGTTTTACTTGTTTTCTTTTGGAGTCCTTTTCTTTGATTTGGGATTGCATATGTTGCATTAAGCCTTGCTTTTGAGTTTCTCGTTCTTGTCTTCTTGGGAAAAATTGTAATATATTGAATGCAATCCTGAGCTCTTTGGCCTTACTGCAACTTTTCGTTGATGTTTGATCATTTCTATTTGAATTTTTAGGTTTCAAAAGTGGTTTTCCTTTACTTTGCATGTTTGGGTTCTTGTTTGAATAAGTGTTGAAAGTTTCCTTGTGTTTGGATTCTTTTAGCTTAGTTGAGTGCTTGTTTTCTTCATCTTATTTAGATTTGGGATCCTTTGCAAGTGTCATTGAGGTATTTCATTCTTTTTGAAAGTGAAATCAAAAGAAGAATCTCTTTTGAGTTTTCATGAAATTTGAAAAGAAGAAAACAAAATGTTTTTCATTCTACATTCATAGGTGGAGTTTTTTGTTGGTAAACATTTTAAAGAGCTTGTCTTGCATAGTTTGGAATTAAAAAGAAAAAGAGCTCCTCTCATTTCCTCAGATAGAATTCATTGAAAGAAAATATTTGCATTTCATTCTTTCTACATGGTTTTGGAGTCGAGTCATAACACCATCTAGTCCACTTCCGCTTATCCTATTGAGTTACAAACAACCATCAAAAGGAATGAGGCACATAATCTAAAATCAATTAGACTTTGTTTTCTTTGATAGAAAACCAACAAGTCTAGGATTTTAGGGCCTTGATAGTAGGGTGGAGATTTAACTCTTCAAGTCCACATGAATGAGACTATAGAATACTAGAGAGTGTAAAATCCAATAGTAATAATTAGCATTAGTCTGGAAATCTCCTCTGACATAGGAGTCAAACACGAGGTCAAGAGAAGTGATCGGTTGAAATTTCCCCTCTTCCTTTTACCTACTGGGACTATTTCCACCTCTAGTGGTGACCTCCACCATTATCTTTGTTTCTTTATCCTCCCCACTTCCTTGTCACCACCACCACCACCAATGGTGGAGGGTTGCTACCTTATTTGCCAAACCACTACCAAAAGTGGTGAAGCCTACCACAACCACCCTCTTCATATAAAACAAATACCTTTCTTTTCCTACCACCCCAGTGGACCATCTAGGATCCACAAGGCTCTAGTGGCCCAAAAATTAAAAAACAATTAAAAAAAAATCAATTTATATAGTTAATTCATAGAAACTTGATTTTTTGTGGAAAAGAGGTCCCTAAGAAAATTTGGACATAAATTAGATATTCAGAGGCTGAATTGAGATAAAAAAGAACCCATATATCACTATAAAATAACCCTATGCATATACAACACTATGTAATAATGAAACAACAAAATGTTTCAAAGAAAAGGTCAGGAATGGTAGGGTGGCAATAATTTGTGTTGGAATTATTGTCAAAAGAGGTGAAATTGGGCCTAATCTAAGCCAAATTTCCATGAATGAAAGGAAAAAAATTTCACTTAAATCTTGGTAAAACATTAACAATATCCCCAAATTTAGATTTGCACTACAATTTTAGAGTTTTTATCCCTTTTTCCAAATTTATGTAGAAATTTAACAGTTTCTAGAGGTTGTTTGGAGGTCAAATATCACTCAATTTGAGCCCAACTTGTACTAAATGAAAGGAAAAATGATCCAAGAGTAAAAAATAACACTTATGCCCTATTTGGAGTCAAATCCATGTATTTATTACACCTTGGATGTATTTCTTACACCTTGGCACAACTAAGCACCATTTTAGATCATAGTCCTTTTTTCCCAATTCAAACCCAAATTGAGGCCAAAAGTTGAAAATCAATGGGAGCACAACACACAGTGAAGAGGGTGATTTTTATTCATATGGAATGTGTAAACAATGATTATATACAAGTATTTTCACATTGTTTGAAGCCCTCTTTTTCTCTAGAAGAAGACTAAAGGATATCCAATCATGGGCCTTCTTCTCATCAACTCTGGTATTCATATAAGGAACATTTTGACACACATCCTTCAATCAATTTATAGAAACAAGAACGAGATTACTAAATGTTTAAATCTAGTCTCTTATATATGTATTTATTTTCCTTTTCAAAAGTTAGAATAATGTTTTTCTTTATGTAAAACATTTTTGGAATCTTTTATAATGTGAAACTTGTCACTTATACTAAAGTGGCAAGTGTTTTCCAACCCCAATGTAACTTTGATATTAGATATGGTAACCCTAACCCCAAGGTCTATAAATAAGATGATTGTTATGTAATAATTGAGAACTTGTTAAATAGAAGCACCCAAGTATTGTTGGTTTTTCTCAGAGTCAACGATTGTTATTCTTCTTTGTTCTCACTTTAGTTTTTCATATCAAATGATTTCATTTTTTGTGGTTTAGGGGTAGCTGCAAAATGTTGTTATGATAGTTATTCCTTGGAGGTATTGGTTAGTTAGGTATCTTGTTGTTGATTTATTGAGTATAACATGTTGAGTTTTGGACATTAATAGTTGGTTTTTCTGTTTGTTTGGGTTATTGTTGCAAGTTTTCGAAGGGAAAAGAAATTATCAAGTTTGATTGGTGGCTAGGAGGGTTATGGAGGATGTAACGATGACCTTGAATCACTCAAGTTTGTTTTGATGGTTGGTATGTGGATTTTTTTTATCCCTATTATATGTACTTTATGGGTGGTTTTCCCTTGTTTTAATTCATATCTTGAATAGATATTTTAGACAAAGTTTGTGTTGGTTTTGTTATCGCTTTGTAATTTGTTTTGGTTGAGGAAACAACTTACAAAGGTAACCTACAAACCAAGTTTAATACTGGAAAATAGCCTTTCCAATCTAAAGAGGGCTCTCTCTAAGACTTGATCTCTGATAGATAGATTGTTTTGGAAAGGAGGTTTTATTTGTTGATCACCTTGATTTCTCTAGTCTCTTTGCCTGATATGTGGAACTAGAGCTCTTCTAAAGTTTTAATTTCTGGGCTAAAAATCATTTTGGTCTCTGGTGGAAGGCTTATTATCCAAGGAAATTTTTTCCATCAACCTTTCCATAGTCTTCATCATCAACTCAATTTTTTCATCTGATGACTGAGAAGTTGAGGGTTGTGCCTCTCCTTGAAGCTTTTTCATATCAATTTTAGGATTGTGCTTAATCTTCCCTGAACCATCATATTTACCTCCACTTCAATTGCATCACTCATCATGTCATCTAGTGTAGTAGATATTCTTTCTCTCAACAACAATGCAAATTCAATTTCAAAAGAATCAACATAACGAAGTTGGGAAGCTCTAGGAGGGATTTAACTTCAGTGGGGATTGAATTATAGACCCTCATGAATATGGTTGAAAACTATTGTACTGTTTCATTAGGTGATCTCTTTATGTTATTTTACTAAGTTAGAAACTGAAGGGGATTCTTCTTGTCACCCCACCTTGAAAGGAAAAGTGTTTCAAAAACTGCAACATCAAGGATTCTTGCTACTGGAAGAGCCTTGAACCATTTTCTGACTTCTCCTAAAAGACTTTGTGCAAACATTCTTACTTTTGCATCCTCGTGATATACCTCCTCTAGGTCAACAAAATCATTGAACCAATCCCAGTGTTTTTGAGCTGAAGCATTTTCCTCAACATCATATGATTTAATCCTTTGGGCATGATTCTGAGGTAAATCATGTAATTGGGCAGGCAAGAAAAGAGAAGAAAATCTAGCTACCATGGCTCTAGGATGAGTTTGAATTGGATGATTAGTCTGAGTGGAAATTTCACTAGTTTGAATAGGCGTGATTGAGATCAAAGTTTGGAATCTTTTCTCCTAAAAAATGGTTTCATTCAAATTAGATTCTGATATGGATCTGAACAAGGTTTGTTCAAATTTTAAATCAAAGTCAATGTCATCAATGATTTTTATCCCATCTTTGGGAAAAGATAGATTTATGTCTAGGTAATAAAATGAGTCAATTATTTTTTCTTTTCTTTTATGTAAGAGTTTTTCAGGATTAGACACAGAGCCTATGGTCTCTAGATCAGGGTTCCTTCTAGTGTAAATTCTCCTAGGATCCAAGATTTCTTATTCAAAATAGTTTATGCTATTGGTCTTATTAAATGAAGTCACCAGGGTAAATTTAGTTCAGTCAATGAAGGTGTCTGATTCACTGTTACCCTCAGGAATCAAATCTAAAGCTTTAAGTCGTTCTTTCCCAGGGAAAATTTTCAATTTCATCCCCGACAACGACACCAAAATATTATCCCTCTATAATTTGTTTTGGCTGAGGAAACAAATTACAAAGGTAACCTACAAACCCAGTTTAAGACTGGAAACTAGCCTTTCCAATCTAGAGAGGGATCTCTCTGAGACTTGATCTCTGATAGATATATTGTTTTGCAAAGGAGGTTTTATTCGCTGATCACCTTGATTTCTCTAGTATCTTTGCCTAATATGTGGAACTGGAACTCTTTTAAAGTTTTGATTTCTGGGCTGAAAATCATTTTGGTCTCTGGTGGAAGGCTTATTATCCAAGGAATTTTTTTCCATCAACCTTTCCAGAGTCTTCATCATCAACTCAAATTTTTCATCCGATGACTGAGAAGTTGATAGTTGTGCCTCTCCTTGAATATTTTTCATTTCGATTTTAGGATTGTGCTTAATCTTCTCTGAAGCCATCAGATTTACCTCCAATTCAATTGCATTACTCATCATGTCATCTAGTGTAGTAGATCTTCTTTCTCTCAACAACAATGCAAAGTCAATTTCAAAATAATCAACATAATGAAGTTGGGAAGCTCCAAGAGGGCGTTTAACTTTAGTGGGGAATGAATTATAGACCCTCATGAATTTGGTTGAAAACTCTTGTACTGTTTCATTAGGTAATCTATTTATGTTATTGTACTGAGTTAGCAACTAAAGGGGATTCTTCTTGTCACCCCACCTTGCAAGGAAAAGTGTTGCAAAGACTGCAAAATCAGGGATTCTTGCTACTGGAAGAGCCTTGAACCTGAAAGACTTTGTGCAAATAGACTTAATTTTACATCCTCATGATATACCTCCTCTAGGTCAACAAAATCATTGACCCAATCCCAGTGTTTTCGAGCTGAAGCATTTTCCTCAGCATCATATGATTTAATCCTTTGGGCATAATTCTGAGGTAAATCATGTAATTGGGTACGCAAGACAAGAGGAGAAAAATGGCTTCCATAGCTCTAGGAGGAGTTTGAATTGGCTAATTAGTCTGAGTGGAAATTTCACCAGTTTGAATAGTCGTGATTAAGATCAAAGTTTGGAAGCTTTTCTCATCAAAAATTGTTTCATTCAAATTAGATTCTGATCTGTATTTGAACAAGGTTTGTTCAAATTTTAAATAAAAGTCAATGTCATCAATGCTTTTTATCCCGTCTTTGGAAAAAGATAGATTTATGTCTAGGTAAGAAAATGAGTCAATTGTTTTTTATATTCTTTTATGTAATCGTTTTTCATGATCAGACACAGAGGCTATGGGCTCTAGATCAAAGTTCCTTCTAGTGTAAATTCTCATGGGATCTAGGATTTCTTATTCAAAATACTTTATGCTATTGGTCTTATTAAATGAAGTTTCCAGGGTAAATTTAGTTCATCCAATAAAGGTGTTTGATTCACTGTTACCCTCAGGAATCAAATCTAAAGCTTTAAGTCGCTCTTTCCGAAGGAAAATTTTCAATTTCGTCCCCGACAAAAACGCCAAAATGTTATCGCTTTGTAATTTGTTTTGGCTGAGGAAACAACTTACAAAGGAAACCTACAAACCAACTTTAAGAATGGAAACTAGCCTTTCCAATCTAGAGAGGGCTCTCTCTGAGACTTGATCTCTGATAGATAGATTGTTTTTGAACGGATGGCTAGGTTTAAGATGTTTAAGATATCTTTTTTCAAGTTTTTCTAGCAAAGAGGTATAGTATATCTAGGGTTATGGATTCAACCCATGAAAACAAAAGAAAACAATGTCTGGTATGTAGAACTCCCCAGAGGAACAAAGGCTAAATGAGGTGATGAAATTTCACTTTTGAATTTGATTAATTAGGGTGAAAGAGGAACATAAACACATAATGTAATTAGAGCACCATAAAAGATGAATCCTGACCTTAGTTAAGAAGAATAAACAGAGTTTAAATCATTTAAGTCTAGAGCACCATTTGATGAATTCTAGACCTTTAAATATCCAATTTAAATAGAAGAAAAGTGCAGATGGAAGTAAGTTTACAAGGAATACGTACAAACATGAGAGAGAAATCTTCAAAACACCACCATTAGAATATTTTTCATAAGGAGTTCAGGACTTCTGCATTTGTATTTCTATTAGATCCAGAAAATTACATTGAAGATCAAAATCTCTATACTTCTACCAACTCACCCCTCTTTACATCAAAATAAAAAACATATATAGAAACTAATTCCATACTTGGCTGCTAGGGGTTGAAATACTAATTCCTAGAACCATGGATCTAGTTGCTTTCAAAGAGAACAACAATCTCTACAAGATTTACTAAAAATAGCAAATCTAGTTTTGCCAATCATAACATAACCAAAATATATTTAACAATCATTAATCCTTGATAAAAATTCGACCATGTGGTTGTGATGAGTCATCAGGTCCATCTAGGGGGCACCTCGAGTGATCAAGTGTATTGTTGGACAATCTTTTCACCCTTGCATCACGAATTCTGGTTATTGATGCGCAAGTGCTTCCTACAACATTTGCATAGCGACTTTGCACAACAAATCTTCATGTTGAGGTTGGTCATGCAAATCCAGATGGAAGCAAAAGATGGGAACCATGCATATTTTCCTTAGCTTATTTATCCAATTTCACTTGTAGCTGCAAGGTCATATTTACCTTTCTCAATGAGAAGTTCTTCTCTTTAAATTTCCCACCTGCCTCAGCAAAGTTGCATTCCTCTTCAACTTTGACTGAGCATTAGAAATGACTGCACATGCATTGTCTATGGCTGGTTTGCATCCCTTGTAATGATTCATGATACCTTCCTTTGATATTCTCTTCTCTTCCCTGATCTCGATGATCTGGTCTTGAGATTCTCTTAGCTACTTATTTAGCCATTTTATGTTCTTTTCTCCTTCTGTGGGTGAAGTAGGAGATTTATGACTTGCTTTACTCTGTGGTGTTTGTTGTAGGAAACTCTCCCTGCGGACAGGTAGATTTCCTCAAAGAGATAGACCCTAAACTATAAGACAGAAAGTGCTTAACGTGGACACTGACTTCCTTTCAAATCTATACAAACTAATACATGAGAAGGAAAGAGAAGAGAGGTACCTTTTTATCGACGTTTGTCCCTGCACGCTCCGAGTTGAGCTCCAATCTTTCGCTCCTCGATGGGCACTGTAGATAAACAAAGTACGACCACTTCCTACTCTATTGATATTAGCTTGAAAATAGATCTATCTATCAATGATAAGTTCATGTAAGATTAGACACAAACTAGAAAGAAACAGGCCAAGCGTGTCATATTAATGAGANTACTTACAATCATAGATGCGAATGCGACAGCTTCGTCAAGTCCCATTTGTCTAACCCTTGCTCGAAAGATCCATGACCTGGATGATAGAAACTTCACTGATCACTCTCCTTTGGCTGACTGTGTGTTTCCTATGAGATCATAGGTTTCATGCTAGCAATTCTTCCCCCCTTTCCACCATCACAGAGCCTGCTTATATAGGTTAAGAGAGGCTTAACCTATTGAGGTATCTTTAGGGTAGGTTGAGGAATTCCCTCCTTAGATCAAGGATCTCCTGATTGAACCAAGAATTCGAATGCAACTGCCTTCCAAACTTGAAATATCCTCCCCTTATTCTCCTCAACGGGCCAACCACTACCCATATTAGGCAGCGCTCCCTCAAAAGGGGTATCAGGGCACTATAGTGCTCCCTAGGAGGCTCAAGGGGGGTGCCATCTATCTAAGGATGGATAGCCCTCCTTCAGAGGGGTAGTTTGTCGTTATAATGCTCCCTAAGCCCTTATAGGGGAGCACCAGTGCTCCTAAGGCTGATGTAGAGGAGCGCTTTTCTTCAAAACCCTTGTTAAAGAGCTCCTTTCAGGTGGTAAGAGTTCCTTGACTTCAGTTAATCTTTATCCCTCTTTCAAATCAAGTGTCCGAGATATTATAAGTGTCTTCTTAGTGTCGTAATCATGGAAGTATGCTTTGTTTGATGTTTGCGACACTTGTGAATGACATGTGACACTTGCGACAGTTTGAGAGGAACATGCAACACTTACGACACTTATCGAAGCGAGCAATATTGAGGTGTAACAGATTCCCCCCAAAGTATGAAGTTAGAAGATGTGAATCGATAACTGAAATGATTTGTAGATGTTCAAGCAAGGGTATAGACTTGGAGAACCTGACAGAAGCTGCAAACAAACATCCAACAAATATCATGACATATTTCAAAACCCAAGGCAGGCATACCTATGCTTGGGTGATCAAGACTTGCAATATATGGCCACCATAAAATACACTGCGGATCCATAATTGTATTGATAAAAAGGTATAGCCACCAAGGATACAATGTGGATCTATACTCTGATGACCTAGACTAATTGTAGCTACGAAGAATACATAGTGGATCTATGAGATGACAAGACATAGCCACAACCAATACAAAGTGAATCTATGTAACAGTGTATGCATCATTTGTCCAAGAGAAACTCCTTCGCAGCCTGGGCAAAGCATATATCAAAGTGGTTACTCAACCCAGGGTCTTCGTATCAATCCCAATGTGGTATGATTCTAACCATGTGAATAGATGTCCTGAGGTCGAACATGGCAGAAACCACTTGATTACCGGTCAAAGGTGTAAACCATTAACAAGTGTGAGGGAGGTCACCATTAATGTCAATGATTCCCAAGGTAGCTTAGTACATTTCAACAAATGTGAATGGATGAGCTGGAGTCGAACATCCATGGAATCATCTGATCAGAGGTCAATGATGTAAACCTACTGTCGAATGTGAGGAGGCCTGCCATTGAGGCATGTAGGTCCCAAAGTACTAATT
>JASDQU010107998.1:65349-95162 GCA_032191745.1 Picea mariana | reverse complement strand
ATTTTTTCTAGAACAATTCAGATGGTGAAATTTCTATGGTATTGAGAAGACATATCAAGGTACCTATGGTAAAAGTTTCAGATATTTATTTGGTATAATTATGGAGATACACTTTGTGGAAGATAGGGTTTTTTACCAATCCTGAAGCTAGTCAATAAACATGTGTTCCGGGTAAAACAATCATAACTTCTTCATCGAGAATCCAAATGACGTGGGACAAATTGCATTGGAAAGAGTACGGATGATAGTTTTTTATGTGTAGGTTTTGAGAATCTGATGTTAAATATTGAGCACATGGAATTCTGTACAAGTTCAGTCTCCTGAATAAACCATAATTGAACAAGGTCTACCATTCTCTCTATAACTTATTTTTGGGGAGGATTTAAGGAGTGAAACTTGGAGACGTTTCAGAGAATAAATTGAATAATATTATCTACAGGATCATAGTATTCCAAGAATTGAATAATTGTAGAAATTGAAGAAGTCCCAGGAAGCATTATCAGGTTCTATGTGATGGTTGGTTGATGGTGATGATTTAATGTGAAGTTTTATTATCTCTCGTATATTCTTGGGTGGAAGGAAGGGGCAAGGATCGAGATTTGAAATCTCTCTTGATATTGGAGGATTGTATCTTCCTCTTAGAGTTTTATCCCTCCCTTTACATTTGGAAGAGCTAGCTACCTTTGGAATTCATTACTTCCCTTGAACAATAACTATTGATTATTTCTCATATATTCTGCATGGTGTATTGTGGTGTATTGGTGTAACTCTTATACTATTGTTCATTTCTCATTGGATATAATTGAATGGTTTAAGTATAAGTTTAAAAAGGTTTTAAATTATACTTGATACTAATTCACCCCCCTCTCAGTATCAACATAAACATGACCAAGAATCCTCAAAACTTGGTCAAGCGCCAACAATCATCCACTCAAGTGAGATCATTTGATGACTCTCTGAAGACTGATAGAAGAAAGTGCCACGTGCCGAGTTTTTTTTTACTTAGATACACTTTAATAGTTATTTTTAGTTAATAGTATGTTATAAATAGGAGGATCGACCTATTAGAAAAGGTCGATGGTTGTTGCAAAGACCCTCATTTTTGGATTTGTAAAGAACTATTTCGGAGTTGCCTTAATTGATAAGTCATGGTTAGGACTAGAGACAAGTTTGTGTTTTCATCAAAAGTGTGTGTGAATGGATCTGAAGAGGAATTGTTTTTGATTCTATCTAATGAATGGATTTTGTAACGAGTAAGAGCTTATAAATCCATTGATAAGTTATCTGATTCAATGTTTTATAGTTCTTATCTTTAATGATGAAAAATAAATCGTTGTGATAATATGTGATTGATGATTAGAGTTAAGAAAACTATTTTTCTTGCCATCGTTTATTGCATGTGTGTTTTCTTCTGATAATCACACCTCAATCAATAATTGGAACACCAACAGGTTAATGTATTAGTACTAGGCTTGTGGTAGAGAACCATTGTTTTCATGCTAGAGTAAAGGGTTATCCCAAGCTTAGCCTTCTCCAGTAGTTAAAATTTTCCCACTTAGTTTCCTAGTTGGTTTATACTGGATTTTATCTTGTATCGTTCCCAACTATAAGAGAAAATAAAAAAGAGAATGTCTGAACTATAGGAGGATCCTTCTACATGAAAACATAAATCCCATCGATCGTTTGGCCAAATCGCAATATCTGGAGAACCATTCCACCATTAAACGTTGCAGAGTCTAATTGGGCCTCGGTGGAAGTTTGGTTCCTACTGTTGATTTAAAGGGATTTAGGACCCCTCAACAGGGCTAACATAGGGAGCTTAAGCCAAAAATTAATATTATATTAATATTCCTTAAAGTATAAAGTATGGATAATTATTTTATCCTAAGTTCTAAGGATGGTAAAAGTGGGCCAAAGTAGTTCTCAACATGACAAGTGTCAAGTTGGGAACATGCATACATATAGTTTGGACTTAGTTCATTTTAACATCATTCCATTGCCATTCACTCACTCATTCAGTTTTCCTCTGTACCTTCCTGTCACTGTACCTGTACCCGTACCTATACCTATACCTATACTTGTACCTAGTTATCTTAGGAGATGGACTGAATAAGTGGGTTTTCAGGCCCGTGGGATATTGAAGAGGCGGGTTTTCAGGACTATGAGTAATTCTCTCTAGGTGAGAGAATTGATAGGAATTTATTTTCCAAAGGTGCCAAACTGTAGCTATAGGGCTCTAAGACTTCTTGTATGGCCTGTTGCTAAAGCCTCAGAAAGGAAGTGAGGTAGCCAAGGGACTCTTTAAAAGAGAAGGGGTACAATTTCTAGGGTGGGACATGAATGTGGGGAATGAGGGATTGTAGGCTATTAGTTCTAGTTGGCACCTATGACAAATTTGTTCCTAATGCCTGAGATACATCAACCTGGTTAGGAATTCCTTTACCCAGGTGGAGTTTAGTACCATCTCGGGGGTGACCCACTACTGATATTTTTGACTAGTGTGGTCTAAGGATGGGAGGAACATGGAATGTATGCACACAGTTGGTGATAGTTTTACCAAGATAAGTGTCAATTGTGTGTTAAATTACATGTTGCATTATTATGTATGCGTTTATTTTTATGGGTTTTTCCTATGTGTGTTTCATGTGTATTTTTATTAATATTCTGTATGAATCTGTACATTTGAAAATTTTCTATATTTTTTAATTTTGTATACAGTTTGAAAATTTTATGTGGCATATCCCATTTGGATGTTGTGGATGTTACAATATGGTATCAGAGCTCCAATTTTCAAAACTGATTCTGGATGGGTCAAGCAAATTAAATTGAAGAGAAATTTCACAGAGAATTGATTTCAAAGTGGCCAAATTTGAAGTTACAGTGCGTCCATGGTAAAAATCAGAAGCAATTGAGTGGAATTGGGAAAAAACCCCAATTTCTGTTGTTAAATTTATGGAAAATTTGAGAAATTTGGCCAAGTGGTGAGATATTCTTAATTTAATATCTATTATAGAAAATTCATACCTGGAATTGGTCAAAGTTGAAGTTACAAGGAAGTCATGACATATGGAGTGAGATTAGTTGATTAAACATTGTCAATTCGTGAATTGAGTTTGGGAAAATTTTGTTTCAGGAATGTCAACCAACAACGATTTGTTGTTGCAGAGGTTGAATTGGTGTTATCAGAGTGAAATTGAACAAATTTCATAGTTGAAATCTCCATGAAAATATCCTCCAAAATATCTTCGTGAATAAATGCATTTTTCACATCCATCTAATGGACTTCCCATCCTTTGGCTTCCACAATACAAAGGGTCAAACAAACAGATTCCATCTTCGCTACTAAAGTGAATGTCTCATTATAGACTATGCCATGAACCTACTGAAAACCTTTAGCAACCAATATTTCCTTGTATCTGCTAACCTATCCATCCACTGTTCTCTTGGTCCTGTAGACCCATCTACATATGACAATGTTCCTTCTTCAAGGAAGTGGAACCATATCCCAAGTCTAGTTCTCAAGGAGGGATTTGTACTCCTCCTACATGGATGATTCCCCAAAGGGATTCCCTACAGCCTCACCATAGGTATGCAAGTCTGAATACGGATCCACATTGTTGTAGGAAAATCTCCCTGCGGACATGTAGATTGCCTCAAAGAGCTAGACCCTTAACTCTAATACAGAAAGTTCTTAACGTGGACACTGAATTCCTTTCGAATCCATACAAACTAATGCATGAGGAGGAAGGATAACAGAAGTACCTCTTTATCGACGTTTGTCCCTGCACACTCCGAGTTGAGCTCCAATCCTTCGCTCCTTGATGAGCCCTGTAGACAAACAAAGCACGACCACTTCCTACTCTACTGATATTAGCTTGAAAATAGATCTATCTATCAACAATAAGTTCATGTAATATCAAACACAAACTAGAAAGAAACAGGCCAAGCGTGTCATATTAATGAGAATAACAACAACAATACTTACAATCGTAGATGCGAATGCGACAACTTCGTCAAGTCCCCTTTACCTAACCCTTGCTCAAAAGATCCATGGCTTGGATGATAGAAGCTTCACTGATCACTCTCCTTTGACTGACTGTGTGTTTCCTATGAGATCATAGGTTTCATGCTAGCAATTCTTCCCCATTTTCACCACCATAGAGCCTGCTTATATAGGTTAAGAGAAGCTTAACCTCTTGAGTTATCTTTAGAATAAGTTGAGGAATCCCCTCCTCAGATCAGGGACCTCCTAATGGAACCAAGAATTCGAATGCAATTGCCTTATAAACTTGATAGATCCTCCCCTTATTCTCCTCAACGGGCCAACCACTGCCTCAAATTAGATAGCGCTCCCTCAAAAGGGGCATCAGGGCGCTATAACGCTCCCTAGGAGGATCAAGGAGAGCACCAGCGCTCTAAGGATGGGTAGCGCTCTCTCAGAGAAGTGTTTTTTTTTTATAATGCTCCCCAGTATCTTGTGGGGGAGCGCCAGCACTCCTAAGGATGCCATAGGGGAGCGCTCTCCTTCAAAACCTTGTTTTAAGTGCTCCTTTTAGGTGATAAGAGTTCCTTGACTTCAGTTAACCATTTCCCCTCCTCCAAATCAAGTGTATGAGATATTTTAAGTGCCTCCTTAGTGTCGTTATTATGGCAGTATGCTTGAACAACATTTGCGACACTTGTGAACAACTTGCAACACTTGCGAAAGTTGTAAGGAACATGCGACACTTATCCAGTTGAGTAATATTGACGTGTAACAGATTGCCCCCCAAAGCATGAAGTTAGAAGATGAGAACTGATAAATGAAATGCTTTTTAGACTTTCAGGAAAGGGTATAGACTCGGAGAAATTGACGGAAGCTGCACACAAACATCCAACAAATATTATGACATGTTTCAAAACCCAAGGCAGGCATACCTATGCTTGGGTGATCAAGACTTGCAAGATATGGCCGCCATAAAATACACTGTGAATCCGTAATTGTATTGATAAGAAGGCATAGCCACTGAATATACAATGTGGATCTATACTCTGATGACTCGGACTGATCACAGCCATGAAGAATACACAGTGGATCTACGAGATGACAAGACATAGCCACGACCAATACAAAGTGGATCTATGTAACATTGTATGTGTTATTTGTCCAATAGAAATGCTTTCGCAACCTGGGCAAAGCATATATCAAAGTGATCACTCAACCCAGGGTCTTCTTACCAATCCCAATATGGTACGAATCTAACCATGTGAATAGATGTCCTGATGTCGAACATGGCAGAAACCACTTGATTACCGGTCAATGGTGTGAACCGTTAACAAGTGTGAGGGAGATCACCATTAATGTCAATGATTCCCAAGGTACCCTAGTACATTCCAGTGAATGTGAATAGATGAGCTAAGGTCGAACATCCATGGAATCATCTGATCAGAGGTCAATGATGTAAACCTACTGTCAAATGTGAGGAGGCCTGCCATTGAGGCATGCAGGTCCCAAAGTACTAACTAGTTTCTAAGCCTAATTCCTAGATAATGTGTTGAATTCGACAGGAATAAACTCGTTGAGGGAGGGCCTTGATGTATCCCCCATCAATGACATGAAATAGACATAGAGATGTAATTGGTAGATCAAATGGATATGGACTGACACGGGTTTTGAGGCAAGATATTCAGGATGGTTGACTCTAGAGGCGGATACTTCCCTTGAACACTGAGGCACAACAACAAAAAATGACATGGAACAAAACTATGCAGTGGATACTGTGACTTGCGTCGGGTGTCCCAAAGGAGTGAAAGGAACTCAAAGGATTGGCTCAGTGCAGAGGTTCAGTGGATTATGATGCGTGCAAATGACAAAGTGCCATGTTCAAGGGCGACTCTAAGAATTGCTGGATAATGTTCTCAAGAGACTGCTTGGATTGCTGAGGTGGATTTTTGCGGGAGTATGGATTTTATTTTACTCACGGGGGAATATTGGGATGCTTCAGGTAAGAGACTGAGCAACACCTTCTCTAGTTTTGTTTTTTAAGTTTTTAATATATATATATTTTTTGGGGGTATGTAGAAGAGTTTTTAACAAATGTATTGTTTTCAGAATGCAGACAAGGGAGTAGTGCACCCGGCCGATATACCGATACCAAGACGTTGCGGGGGCGTTCTGGTTGCAGTAGATCCAGTAGTACCAGTGATAGGTCTCCAGGAGGTTGAAAGAAACCTCCAAGGCCTCACGATGAGAATTCCTCCTCTTCGGAGGGGAGAAGTACCTTTACATCTGCAGAGGCACACTGTGGGAGTACCAGAGAATATCAATTCTCTGCTGAGGTGCGTAGTGCACGCGGTGATATGTTACTCGCAGCACAATGTAGTGCAAGGAGATTAGAGTCTCTCTTGTGATCATATTTTTGTATGCCTTTGTCAGGAGACGTTGTATGGGTGTAAAGACCCAACATTTTTCTCTTCTACATACTTTTTGATGTAATCAAAACATTTTAGTCACGCCATATATATATATATATATATATATATATACAGTCTAGAGTTTTTACAGTGCCAAATGATTTGTACATGATGATGTCTGTGATGTGTTTTTAATTTACATGTGATTTACAATTTTGATTTCCTTAAAACTTACATGTGGGCGAGATACCGATCCATGATGTAATTAGCTAACGAATCCGAAACACTATTGAGTTCTCTTGGAATGTGTCTATATTCAATGTAATTGAACATTCATTCAAGACGGAGAACTTGTAGGTGGAGATGTAGTAGGATAGGATTACGGATAGCGTAGATACAGTTGAGTTGATAGACCACGAGTTGGGAGTCTAAGTAAACAATGATATGAGAGATACCTAGGGAGGAGGCTTGGGTCAACAGTCCAATGACAGCGTGATATTCTACTATATTGTTGGTCACTGGTCCTAAGCAGATACCTCTTGAACTCACCACCTCGTCGAATTGGTAAATAACCCATGTTGCCGAAGCAATGTTCCAGGTATGTCGACTAGCGCCATCCGTGAATCTGAAAAAGATAGGAAAGGAAGACATCATCTGCGCATGAAAACACAAGCACAGTCATGAGTGGCAAAGGTAAAGACTTGAGCACGTGAAAGAAATAGACACACCAAACTAAAATACAATAATGTACAAAGTACAGATGCTAGGTGATCTAGGCATAGTACTTTTTAAGGTAAGGCCCGTTCCAGGGCTCTCCTAGGGAAATTCCATCATGATCTACTAATTCGTAGGCGCCTCTATGTAGAACACGCTTCACGATGTAAGGACCGTGCCACAGAGGTTCTAACTTACCTATCCCTAATTTGTCATGAGCTTGGTCATAGACGAGGACTAAGTCTCATTCTGCAAAAGTCCGAGGATGGACATATTTTTCGTATTGACTCTTGATTCGTTTCTGATGTGCCTCATTAACGAGAGCAGCATCACGACGTGTTTCGTCTAGCTTGGATAGATACAAGAAACATTCTTCTTCGATAGAAGTATGGGGTAGGAGTTCTACTTTAAGTTTTAGTGATGGAATCTCACACTCGATTGGTAGAACGGCTTCGATGCCATATACCAACTGGAAAGGAGTAAATCCAGTTGCGGTTTTTACGGAAGTGCAATAAGCCCAGAGAGCATAAAAGAGTTGTAGATGCCATGATGTCTTGTTTTCCCCTACCATGCGTTGAATCATGGTTTTCAAGGCTTTGTTGATGGCCTCAACTTGTCTGTTGGCCTGAGGATAGTAAGGGGATGAGTTTTCATGGCGAAAACCCAATTTGACATGCAGTTCGCTCATCATCTGGTTCTTGAAGTGTGCACCGTGATCAGTGACAATGGTGCGTGGTACACCAAAATGAGTTATGATATGGTTAAAAAGAAACAGATCTGCGGTATGACCATCGTTCAGGAAGGTAGGCATAGCCTCAGCCCATTTGGTAAAGTAGTCGATGGCGACGATTATATAACCGTGCCCCCCAGCTGAGGTAGGCTTACATTGCATGAAATCAATACCCCACTTGGCAAAGGGGCCGATGGCGATAATGGGGTGAAGCGTAGTAGGGTGGGTGCGTGCCTTCTTGTTAAAGACTTGGCAGGGTGGGAATTTTTTGACGGCCTTGATACAATCTTTGAAAATCGAGGGCCAAAAGTAGCCGGCACGTAGGATGTTTTGGGCTATGGCCATCCCGGAAAGGTGACCGCCACAAGCGCCAAGGTGACAATCATTCAGAACATGTTCAGCCTCCTCATGAACCGGAGTTTGGACATGTAGATTGCCTCAAAGAGCTAGACCCTTAACTCTAAGACAGAAAGTTCTTAACGTGGACACTGACTTCCTTTCGAATCCATTATCCCGTATGCTGAGGTGGATTTCCACGGGAGTATGGATTTGATTTTACCAGTGAGGGAAGATTGGGATGCTTCAGGTAAGAGACTGAGAAACACCTTGTCTAGTTTTGTTTTTTAAGTTTTTAATATATATATATATATATATATATTTGGGTATGTAGAAGAGTTTTTAATAGATGTATTGTTTTCAACATGCAGACAAAGGAGCAATGCGCCCAGTCGATATACTGATACCAGGACATCGTGGGGGCATTTTGGTTGCAGCAGATATGGCAGTACCAGTGATAGGTCTCCAGGAGGTTGAAATAAACCTCCAAGGCCTCACTATGGGCATTCCTCCTCTTCAAAGGCGAGAAGTGCCTTTACATCTGCAGAGGCACACTGTGGGAGTACCAGAGAATATCAATTCTCTGTTGAGGCATGTAGTGCGCGTGGTGATATGTTACTCACAACACAATGTAGTGCAGGGAGATTAGAGTCTCTCTGGTGATCGTCTTTTTGTATGCCTTTGTCAGACGACATTGTATGGCTGTAAAGACCCAACATTTTACTCTTCTACATACTTTTTGATGTAATCAAAACATTTCAGTCACGCCATATATATATATATATATATATACAGTCTTGAGTTTTTATAGTGCCAAATGATTTGTACATGATGATTTCTGTGATGTGTTTTTAATTTACATGTGATGTACAATTTTTCTTTCCTTAAAACTTACATGTGGGCGAGATACCGATCCATGATGTAATTAGCTAACGAATCCGAAACACTATTGAGTTCTCTTGGAATGTGTCTATATTCAATGTAATCGAACATTCGTTTAAGACGACGAACTTGCAGGTGGAGACGTAGCAGGATAGGATTACAGATAGCGTAGATACAGTTGAGTTGATAGACCACGAGTTGCGAGTCTAAGTAAACAATGATACGAGAGATACCTAGGGAGGAGGCTTGGGTCAATAGTCCAATGAAAACATGATATTCTACCATATTGTTGGTCGCTGGTCCTAAGCAGATACCTCCTGAACTCACCACCTCGTCGAATTGGTAAATAACCCATGCTACCGAAGCAATGTTCCGGGTATGTCGACTAGCGCCATCCACGAACCCGAAAAAGATAGGAAAGGAAGACATCATCTACGCATGAAAACACAAGCACAGTCATGAGTGGAAAAGGTAAAGACTCGAGCACGCGAAAGAAATAGAAACACGAAACTAAAATACAATAATGTACAAAGTACAGATGCTAGGTGATCTAGGCATAGTACTTTTTAAGGTAAGGCCCGTTCCAGGGCTCTCCTAGGGAAATTCCATCATGATCTACTAATTCGTAGATGCCTCTGTGTAGAACACGCTTCACGATGTAAGGACCATGCCACAGAGGATCTAACTTACCTGTCCCTAATTTGTCATGAGCTTGGTCATAGACGAGGACTAAGTCTCCTTCTGCAAAAGTTCGAGGATGGACGGATTTATCGTATTGACTCTTGATTCGTTTATGATGTGCCTCATTAATGAGAGAAGCATCACGACGTGTTTCGTCCAGCTTGGATAGATACAAGAAACATTCTTCTTTGGCAGAAGTATGGGGTAGGAGTTCAACTTTAAGTTTTAGTGATGGAATCTCACACTCGATTGGTAGAACGGCTTCGATGCCATATACCAACTGGAAAGGAGTAAATCTAGTTGCGGTTTTTACGGAAGTGCGATAAGCCTAGAGAGCAGAAAAGAGTTGTAGATGCCATGATGTCTTGTTTTCCCATACCATGTGTTGAATCATGGTTTTCATGGCTTTTTTGATGGCCTCAACTTGTTCGTTGGCCTGAGGATAGTAAGGGTATGATTTTTCATGGAAAAAACCCAGTTTGACATGCAGTTCGCTCATCATATGGTTCTTGAAGTGTGCACCGTGGTCAGTGACAATGGCACGTGGTACACCAAAATGAGTTATGATATGGTTAAAAAGAAACAGAGTTGCGATACGACCATCGTTCAGGAAGGTAGGCATAGCCTTAGCCCATTTGGTAAAGTAGTCGACGACGACGATTATATAACTGTGCCCCCCAGCTGAGGTAGGCTTACACTGCATGAAATCGATACCCCACTTGGAGAAGGGGCCAATGGAAATAATGGGGTGCAGTGTAGTAGGGTGGGTGCGTTCCTTCTTGTTAAAGACTTGGCAGGGTGGGCATGTTTTGATGGCCTCGATACAATCTTTGAAAATCGAGGGCCAAAAGTAGCCGTCACGTAGGATTTTTTGGGCTGTGGCCATCCTGGAAAGTTGACCGCCACAGGCGCCAAGGTGACAATCGTTCAGAATGCGTTCAACCTCCTCATGAATGAAACTGCACACAAACATCCAACAAATATTATGACATGTTTCAAAACCCAAGGTAGGCATACCTATGCTTGGGTGATCAAGACTTGCAAGATATGGCCGCCATAAAATACACTGCGGATCCATAATTGTATTGATAAGAAGGAATAGCCATCGAAGATACAATGTGGATCTATACTCTGATGACTCGGACTAATCATAGCCATGAAGAATACACAGTGGATCTACGAGATGACAAGACATAGCCACAACCAATACAAAGTGGATCTATGTAACAGTGTATGTGTTATTTGTCCAATAGAAACGCCTTCGCAACCTAGGCAAAGCATATATCATAGTGATCACTCAACCCAGGGTCTTCTTACCAATCCCAATATGGTACGAATCTAACCATGTGAATAGATGTCCTGATGTCGAACATGGCAGAAACCACTTGATTACCGGTCAATGGTGTGAACCGTTAACAAGTGCGAGGGAGATCACCATTAATGTCAATGATTCCCAAGGTACCCTAGTACATTCCAGCAAATGTGAATAGATGAGCTAAGTTTGAACATATGTGGAATCATCCGATCAAAGGTCAATGATGTAAACCTACTGTCGAATGTGAGGAGGCCTGCCATTGAGGCATGTAGGTCCCAAAGTACTAACTGGTTTCTAAGCCTAATTCCTAGATAATGTGTTGAAGTCAATAGGAATAGACTCGTCGAGGGAGGGCCTTGATGTATCCCCAATCAATGACACGAAACAGACATAGAGATGTAATTGGTAGATCAAATGAATATGGACTGACATGGGTTTTGAGGCAATATATTCAGGATGGCTGACTCTAGAGGTGGATACTTCCCTTGAACACTGAGGCACAACAACAAAACATGACATGGACCAAAACTATGCAGTGGATACTGTGACTTGCGTCGAGTGTCCCAAAGGAGTGAAAGGAACTCAAAGGATTGGCTTAGTGCAAAGGTTCAGCAGATTATGATGCGTGCAAATGACAAAGTGCCGTGTTCAAGGGAGACTCTAAGAATTGCTGGATAATGTTCTCAAGAGACTGCTTGGCTTGCTCCTTTCAAATTTTCCCCGGTCCAGATAGACGAGTACCTCTTTTTTATTTAATGAGCTCGAGGAGGATAACACATGCTCGATATAACTCACCTTCGGTAAGTTCCTCTTCCTTTGTTTAATGAACTGGAAGAAGTAAGGGATCGGTCCCATATGGGCTTGTCGATGTTTTTTTTAACGAGTCCAAAGACAGAAAACTCGAAGGTTTTTTGGGATTATAGAGTTTGGAAAAACACTTAAAAGAGAACTCTCTCAGTTCCTTTTTCGTACAGTAGTCTAACGAGACCAAAAAAGAGATAAACTATCACTCGAAAGACACCCTTTCCAACCTTTTAACGAGGGTAAAAGGAAGCAAGATCACTCGACAATCTTTTCATATTTAGAGAGTCTGAAAAGAGTTTAAAGATGACTCTAGGGGGGTTCCTTTTTCATGTGTCCATGCAGGTCCAAAAAAGAGATAAAAGTCTACTCGGTGCATTCTCATGTATTTTCGAGCACGAGAAAGAACAAAGACTAAGCTCGGTATGTCCCCAGCTTGAAAGCTAGTGGCTTAACTCCAGAATGGTCATCAAAGGCTAGAGACATGCCCCCCAAGCTTCAATTCATTCATAGACTTTGATGTTGTCACCAATTTCTATGCTAGATGGAGAAAAAGGATACAGGTGGATGAAATGAAGGTTCAAGAGAGGTGACTGTTTCATTTTTTAATGAGCTTGACATGGGAAAAGAACTATGCTCAGGGCCTCTGTTTCATTTTTTAACGAGCTTGCCACAGAGAAAAGAAGCTCAGCTCATGGTTGCTTCTTGATCATGGCTTCCAAGAGGATAATTCTCTGGAAGGATACCATGTCAAGGGACAAAACTCGGTCATGGCTTCTAAGAGATCTTCATCGGATGGAAGACGATCACTTTGGAAGGAACACATGTCGAGGGTCATGATAGGGGTAAGGAGATCAGGCTCCAATAACCCTATCGAAGTGATCACCATGTCAACTACCGGATCCAAAGCATCAGAAGTTGAAATCATGGGAGACAATGCCACATAATTGACATGCGGCGAGGGTGATACTGTCTGCATATAAGAACCACTTAGGAAGGTAACCCAATCAGGGATGATGAATGAAAGTTGATTAATAGTCACAATTCTTCCATCGTGAGGGAAAGATATCACACGGAAAAGGGTGGATACAAGAGCTTTCATAGCATAGACATAATCCTGCCCAAGGAGTAAAGAGAAATCCAAGGGGTCTCGGACTACCATGACATTGATAAAGACAGTTTTCCCTCCCAAAGTTACAGGAAACAAAGGAAGGATCCCTAAAGGTTGACTAGTTCTTCTGTTAAAAGCTAACAGATTTTGTGTAACCGGTGCAAGCTGCGGACAACCCAAAGCGTACCAAGCAACAGAAGACAAAATACTAACAGACGCACCTTCATCTATCAGCGTTTGAGGAACGTCCCGACCACGAACCTGTACTGTAATCTGGAAAGGAATGTGGGAGGGAAGATGAGGTCTAGTTAGCACACCCCAATCAAAAAGGATGGCCTCATTACTTGGAGGGGGTTTCGTAGGAGAAGGAGGAATTCCCCCCAGCATGGTAGAGTCTATATTAACTAAAAAAACATGGGCAGTATCGGGTTTACTCTCTATAAGGAGAGTAGGATCGATCGATGATTGGATTGGATCAACCAATGGTGGACTTGGATAGACCACTTTGGCACTCTTCAGAGGGAGAGTGGGACTGACCGAGGAAGGGACTGGATCAATCACTTTGACATTCGTCAAAGGAGGAGTGGGATCGACCGATGACAGAACTGAATCAACCACTTGAGTTTCATTCTCCAAGGGAAGAATGGGGTCGACGGGTGGAAACGGATTGACCACTTTGGTGTCACTCTCTAATGGGAGAGTGGGATCAATCGAGGATGAGAACAGATTGACCACTTTGGTGTCACTCTTTTGATGAAGAGCGGGGCTGATCAATGACGGAACTAGATCAACTACTTGGGTTCGTGGTTCAATCGAGGAGGAAACTAGATTGACCACCTGATCAACCAGACTGACCGGGGATGGAACCAGATTGACCATTCCATCAACCAATGATGGGTCGGAGGAAAGCTTACGATAACCTTTTGGAAGTTGAAGTTTTTCCAAAAGAGAAGAAGCCTCATCCATGCGAGGACAAAGGTGAGAGTAATGATTACCTTTGCATAACATGCAAGGGAACTTGAAAATTTGATTCTTCTTACCAACCTGAACATCACTAGTTGACGGGGTATCATTGACATGGATGACAGAGGCCGATGATGTGGAGGACCACATTTCTAAGACTTGGGTAAGACCAGGGTAATCCCTCAGAAAGTGGTCACCCTTACAAAGACTGCAAGGGAATTTGGGTTTTGGATTCTTCATTTTAATCTTGTTGACCTCATCAACACTCCCAGTACTATTAACAGTAACTGGTTTCTTAGAGCCAACATCTGATGTTGCTGGGGCATTTGTCCTTTTCGGGTTCTTCTTCTTATTCTCTTTTTGTTTCTTCTTCTTCTGATCAACCTGGCTACTTTCTTTAGAGCTTTCACTAGGCGAAGAAGGAGAAATGGAAGGAGACTTTATGGACGAAGAAGGTGAAAATTCGACATGATGTTGATGTGTGGGTGGTGTATTGACATCCAAAGTATTAGGTGCAACTGAAACATTGGGAGGATTTGGGATCACCAGAGTGGGGAACAACCAAACTGGTAATCCAATAGTGAGTCCTGGAAGACTCAGTATGGCAACATATGGAGGACCAAAGTTTCCAAATGAAGGAAAGGCATAAGGTTCCCCAGGAAAATGGGTTCCTCCATTGGTACTCTCAGGATTCGATGCCATTATCATTGACTCGACCTAAGGTCCAGTAAGTAAAACAAACAACACACGCTACAAATCTAAGAAGCAATTAATCAAACAAACCTTCCTACGATGAAACCACTAGTTGGTGATGAAATCCAACGTTGGGAGATCAAAATAGGAAGGGGTGGGGATAGAGCGGGTGGATCAGTTACATTGTTGACCTGATTAATGGACTTACACCTTGGTGCAAGATTCCACGCAGTAATTATGGATTTACCCTCCAAGGAGCCCGAGTGAGATTGACCAACGTCTGTTCTAGGTATAGTGAGACTTCCCTTCACCATCACCTTGTGTAAGGCCCTAAAGATTATGGTCACTAAGGTTACCAATTCGTAGTCAGCCTCTGGGTGGGAACAGTCGACAGTCCGATCCAAACGTATGGGCAGGGTATCAAGCCCGAAATCAACTAAAAGGCTTCCACGTAGTAATTGTTGATTTACCTTTAAGCAATCCCCATAATATGATCTGACCACCACAATCAGTTAAACCACAGAGGGATCATCTCCGTAGCTCACCCGAATGCGACCTTGTGCGTAACCCTTGTGTGAGAGAGGAATCCTAGGCAGACTTATACGATAATTGGATTTGACTCTCCCTAACTTAGGATGCTAATGTTTGTTTTGGAAACTTTGGAGAGTTATGCTCACAGCCTAATCCAAAGTACCAAGCCTATTCTACTATTAGTGGAGGATCCTAGAAAAGTAAAAGTTCTAGATAATTTTTAATTAACGTTCATTTTATAGTTGTTCTTTACTCAAAAGGGGTGCATGGAAGTGAAATGGATGGAATTCTGACTCAGTCCCAAAAAATGCATCAAATATGATAAGAAGTCATTTCTTTTCGATGAACATCTATCTAAGGGAGAAAGAGAGAGTTCTTTTCACTAACAAGCACTAATAAGGAATGTCCTCAAACAAATTTTCTTCAATCAAATCCTGATGTGATGCTAAAACTTTTGAGATACCTTCTAACATGCACAATCAATCATGAAGATGATTTTTTATTGTTTGCATATGAATAATGATTAATTCAAAAAAATGCTCTTCTTGCTAATTATCTTCTTGGATGAATGAAAATCAGACCAACACAAGAAAGAATCATACAAACAATACACCCTCTCGTTGCGATCAAAACAAGAAGCGAAAGAAAAGAAACAATCAAGGGAAAAATCAAGAAATTCACACCAAAATAACTGTCAAAGAACAATGACCTGAACTTAAATCAAATGAAAAGATCCGTAGGCCTCTGATGACCTTCACTAGCATTTTTCGCTTAGTCAAAAAAGGAGAGAAAGACAATGCATGGGTTTCAAACTCCAAATGACAGAAAAAATCAAAATCAATAGTGAAGAAGGCTACAATATCTGAATAGAAAGATGTTTGTTCTTCAAAAAAAGACAGATGTCAAAGCTGGAAAGGAAGAAGCATTGACTCACAAGGTGACCTAGCAAGAGAAACACAGAGGTAAAACCCTGAAAAAAGCAATTCTGAAAGGTTTATTGGCTAAAGGAGGGCTGGCGCTCTGTTGTCAAGGACAAGGAACGTTATAGATCTCTATAAAATCCACTCAGGGAGCGCTGGTGCTCTGTTAACGAGACAAGGGTGCCAGGTTTAGAAAGCTCCTAAAAGTATAAAAAATCCAAAACTTGCAGTTCAGTCTCGACAATCAAGCTGAGTGTGATGGGGTAGGGAGTCAATCAGCTCATGAAATCAATCAAAAAGGAGTGAACCAAGTCTGAAAACCATCAAGGGGTAAGACAAGGTCAATGAGGAGAAATCAAAACAAGAAGTTTCGATTTGAGGCTTCTCCCCAGTGGAGTCGCTAGTTTCTGTTGTAGGAAAATCTTCCTACGGATAGGTAGATTGCCTCAAAGAGATAGACCCTTAACTCTAAGACAGAAAGTGCTTAACATGGACACTGACTTCCTTTCAAATCCATACAAACTAATGCATGAGGAGGAAGGAGAATAGAAGTACCTCTTTATCGACGTTTGTCCCTGCACGCTCCGAGTTGAGCTCTAATCCTTCGCTCCTCGACGAGCCCTGTAGACAAACAAAACATGACCACTTCCTACTCTATTGATATTAGCTTGAAAATAGATCTATCTATCAATGATAAGTTCATGTAAGATTAGACACAAACTAGAAAGAAACAGGCCAAGCGTGTCATATTAATGAGAATAAAGACAGCAGTACTTACAATTGTAGATGTGAATGTGATAGCTTCGTCAAGTCCCCTTTACCTAACCCTTGCTCGAAAGATCCACGGCTTGGATGATAGCAGCTTCACTGATCACTCTCCTTTGACTGACTGTGTGTTTCCTATGAGATCATAGGTTTCATGCTAGCAATTCTTCCCCATTTTCACCACCATAGAGCCTGCTTATATAGGTTAAGAGAAGCTTAACCTCTTGAGTTATCTTTAGAATAAGTTGAGGAATCCCCTCCTCAGATCAGGGATCTCCTGATGGAACCAAGAATTCAAATGCAAATTCCTTCTAAACTTGAGAGATCCTCCCCTTATTCTCCTCAACGGGCCAACCACTGCCTCAAATTAGATAGCGCTCCCTCAAAAGGGGCATCAGGGCGCTATAACGCTCCCTAGGATGCTCAAGGAGAGCACCAGTGCTCTAAGGATGGGTAGCGCTCTCTCAGAGAAGTGGTTGTTTGTTATAATTCTCCCCAGTAGCTTGTGGGGGAGCGCCAACGCTCCTAAGGATGCCATAGGGGAGCACTCTCCTTCAAAACCTTGTTTTAAGGGCTCCTTTCAGGTGATAAGAGTTCCTTGACTTCAGTTAACCATTTCCCCTCCTCCAAATCAAGTGTATGAGATATTTTAAGTGCCTCCTTAGTGTCGTTATTATGGCAGTATGCTTGAACAACATTTGCGACACTTGTGAACAACTTGCGACACTTGCGAAAGTTGTATGGAACATGGGACACTTATCCAGTTGAGTAATATTGACATGTAACACGCATAATAATGCATAGGAAACATGGGCTCAATGTATGTGAGTACGTGAGGGGGATACTCAAACTGAGATCAAATCCTCCTAAGATTCATTGGATCCCCAACAATATCTCTTGCATCCTGAAGAGTGTTCAGTGCCCACTTGGGCTTCTGCACTAGATCCTCATATGCCTATATTGACTGTGCATCTACATGTTATGAATCCTATGAATCTATATCATAAATCTGATATGAAGTAGAGTTTGAATGTGTAGAATCATCATCTCGAACTGGCGAAAGGAAAAATTCATCTGCATGCAACTCATGTGGAGCATACGAGATACTTTCCTCGAATTGAACATTACACTCAATGATAAGATGGTCTGTAGAGGGATCAATAAATATATATCCCTTCGCACCATATGGGTATCCAACAAAGATACATTCAATACTCTATGGATCTAGTTCTTTCCTCTTTTCAGAGGGAATCTGGGCCCATACATGTGAGCCAAATACATAGAATTGGGTGACTTCCGGCTTGCTTTGGGTCCAAGCCTCGAAAGGAGTCCCATCCTTGACATATTTGTGGGGGGATTTTTTCTGTATGTAGTTATCAAAGTTAAGTTATTCATCCCAAATATTATGAGGAATTTATCTTGCATGCAACATGAAAGAGGCCATCTATTTTTCCTCTCTGCAACCCCATTTTGCTGTAGAGTATATCGTACTGTGTGCTGCAATTGTATCCCAGACTCAAGACCAAGGTTATGAACATATTTTTTGACATACTCCCCCCCATTATCTATATGGAGGGATTTGATATTTCTCCCTAAATGAGTCTCAACAAGTATCTTGAACTCCTTTAGGTGCTCAAAGGCCCTTGATTTGTATCTGAGAAACAATACCCAAGTATATGGATATCAGGTAATTTGGTGACCATCCCTTTCTTGCTAATTTGTTGCATGTACCTGGAGTTCAAGTGACCAAACCTCTCATGCCATAAAATACTACGATCATCAACTTGCATAGTAGTAAAAGGGAATAAGGTTCAATAAACTTAGAAAAAGTGTATAACCATGATTGACGATTTACCTCCCTGATAGCAACCTTGGAGTTGGATTGCATGTATAATATGGACACAGAGTCTCGTGTAAACTTCACTTTTTTTCTTGAGTCTGAGTGTGTAATCTGATACACTGAGAGAATATTCATGAAAGTTTTGGAACATGTATATTGTTCTCAAAACTTCCATGATCTAGTCCCACTCTCCCTTTTCTAGAGACCTTGACTAGAGATTCATGCCCCGTGAGTATTGGAGGACCATTACATGCAGTAAAAGAATATAAGACCTCTTGTGTGGAAGCCATATGGTGATATGCACATGAATCCATGATCCAGACATCAGGAGAAGAGTGAACTACAACTAATCCATGATGGTGACTTTTGGGAGAATGATCTTCTAGCTTCTTCTTGGCACCCTTGAGAATTTGATCCCAAAGGTTATTCTTTTGGAGAATCTGAGTCATAAGGTCTATCTTCTTCTTCATGCATGCAAATTATGGATGAAACCCACAAATGCAGTAGATGCACTTCTATCCTTTCTTCCCTTTTCCACTTTTGCATCCTGAGGATTCATTAAAGGGTTTGGATTACCATTCCTTCTTAGACTCGACATGTGACTTGGAATTTCCTTTCACTTTGGATTTTTTATTTTGAGAAATATTTCCATCCTATGCAACAAGTGCATGAGCTTTGGATTTTTTTATCACACCCATCTTGATGAGTTTATATTGCTCCCAAATCAGGGCCTCAATGAAGGTATCCGAAGAGGGCATAGTCCAGGATGCTCCTACAATAAACGTCTGAGTGTGGAAAGTAGAAACAAAAATAAAATAATCCAGACCAATTTTTGACAAAATGGTGAGAACCATTCGATTTTCCTCCTTTGATTTATCAACCCCACAAGCCTTGAGTTGCAACAACAAATCCTTGTACCTTTTGAATAAATCCTTGATGTTTTCAAATATTTTTTGGATCTAATGCAAGTAATTCCACCTCGAGCATGTGGCCTCTCATCTCACCTTGTTTTCCAAAGAGTCCTTCCATCGTGGTCCATATCTCATTTGGAGTTTTGAAAGAAGATACATGAAACACCAACTCAAGGGATATGTGCATGCAAAGGGCTCCTTAAGCCTCATCCATTCTATTGCAGTATTTGAAATTTTCACTGGATGATGTGGGTTATGCTTCTGTATCCATGGTTAACTTATAAAATCCTCTACCTCGAAGCAAAATATCCATCTTTTTGTTCCATTCAAATTAGTTGCACGGTGTTAGGATGACATATGGCAAATATTCCATTCTTTTTGCATTCTTCAATAATCAATACTTGCAAATAAAATATGTTGGTGCATATTCTTCCTAGCAGAATGTTATCTCTAATAACATGTATAATTAGGTGAATACATGCACAAGCGATCTATCTAGTTGAAGAACGAGCACAACTTGCAAAATAGAGAAGGCGAGAGAAAAGTTGGAGCAAAAATAATAGAAAATGTATTAACCAAATGAATGAATGAATGATAATTTACCCATGATATACTCTGTATATCTCAAATAATACACACTTGAAGAGAATTAAATGCACCATAGTGGTGGTGAATATATATATATGGACACACACAGGTAGTTACCAGAGTTAACTACCACCTAATCCTATTTAACTAGTCATCTAGTCTTTAGTTAGTTGAGTCACGCATGTGGAAATGAGAGAAACGCATGCAACTGTTGGTGATAAAATTGAGGTTTCCATGCATGAGTGAATTCCACTAGTCTAAATAAGTGTCACTAAGTGTAATTGTCTCTAAACCAAAGAGAATGTTCTCCTATAATGTCGGATATGTTCCTAAAAAATAGGAGACACTCAATAAACTAATAAACATAGGAAAATAAGGAAAAAATATCCTAGGTGTGTGTAATATCTCGAACATATTGGATAAAACATAAAGAAGAGAATGTCTCTCATTTTATAGACATGAGATTTAGTAAGAATATTTATCTCTTTGGGTTCCAAGATTCAAAATTTTAGAGAATATCTACAGGATGACTTAAAAAATGATGAAGGTTTTAATAAATATATTGCAATTACATTTGTTCTGAAAATTCCTGGTATGATTGAACTCAAGATAAAAGAATAATATTTTCCATCCTTGACATGTGTAAAACAATTGAAATAATGTTGGATCATGAGACCTCATAGAAATTCCCATGGACAAAAGAGTGGTTGGGTGCAAGTGGGTCTATAAATTTAAGAAGGGTGTTGATGGCATAAACGAAAGATACAAATCTAGACTTGTTTCAAAAGGGCATTCTCAAATGGAAGGTATTGATTTCCATGAAATAATTTCACCAGTTGTTAAGCTTTTCTCTATTCATGCTATGTTAACACTAGTTTCTTTATTCAGTCTTGAGTTGGATCAGTTAGATGTTACAACAACCTTTTTGCATGGAGATTTGGATGAGGAGATATATATGGAACAACTAGAAGGTTTTGTTCAAGATCGCAAGAGAATATTTTTTTTCAAGATCAAGAAGTCATTGTATGGCCTGAAGTAGTCTCCCAGGAAATGGTACAAGAAATTTAATTCCTTCATGGTGAGACAAGATTTTACTAGAAGTGAGTATGATCATTAGATTTACTTGAAAAGTTTCAATGGCATATTCATTATCTTAGTGTTATATGTTGACGATATTATTGTGGCAAGAAAAATCATGATTGGGATCAATAGGTTAAAGGCTCAGTTGGCTAGGACTTTTGATATGAAGGATCTAGGAGTAGAAAAATGAATTTTGGGCATGGAAATACGTATAGACAAGAAAAATGACAAGATTTGGTTATCACAATAGAAGTACGTGGAGGAAATACTAATGAAGTTCGGTATGAATACCATGAAACTTGTGAATGTCCCTTTGGATTCCCATTTTAAGATTTCTTCAAAATTATGTCCTAGTAGTAAAGAACAAAAATATTATATGTCTCATGTACCTTATGAAAATACAATAGGATGTTTAAGGTATGCAATGGTATGTAATAGACTGGATATTTCACATGCAGTTGGTGTTGTTAGTAGTGTTAGAAAAATAGGATCACGAAACAATAAAATAAAACAAATACAGAAATAAAACATAGAAGATACACAATATAATAGAGACATAGATATACATGGTTCACCCAGTGTGGGATACGTCCACCACAGAAAATTCTAGGTCCTTCCTTTTTATTATCCAGAAAATTGAAGGGATACAACCTACAACACACTCGTTGTAACTTTCTCTTGTTTCTGTCACATCATCCTCTCTCAGAATACAATATTCGCCATGACACACAACTGCAATACAATTCCCTCATAAAATAGGGTTGCATTCTAGGGAAAAAAAACCCTAACATAAATTCTACCATCAGATATGTGACCTTATAATGAATGGTCTATATTTATTATGAAATTACAATATACATTTACAAGGCAATTTTTCCTTTGGGGGCTTTGCCCCCGAACCCCCATTGGGGGCCCTCTTGCCCCCCAGTTAGGGGGATGAGCCCCTTGGACCCCGCAGGGGGGGAAATTCCCCCATTGAAACCCCTCTACATGGAGGGGTGTACAATATTCATGGGGTATAAACATGGTTGAAAACAAAGACCTATGAATCAGGAAGATAATTAGGCTCCACAACCACTTGGAGACCGATCAAAACAACTCCATTGTTGTTGTATATGTTGGACTATGATCCTTCTTAGACCTGGAAATTTCTCATCTTCACCTTCATTCTTAATGACCAACTAAAACTAAGCAGGAACTCAGTTTCTCCCTGGTTACTCCCTTTGTTAACATGTCTGCAGGATTCTAGCTAGTATGTGTCTTTTCTAACTTCAAATGCCCATCTTCTAAGATGTATTGTATGAAATGGTACATGAGTTGTATATGATTAGTATTTGAATGGAAGGATGAGTTCTTTTTAATATGAATGGCACTCCCACTATCACAATATAGCCTGATATTCTCCTCCTTCTTTCCCAATTCCCCCATAAAACTCTGTAACCAAATCATTTCCTTACTAGCCTTTGTAGAAGTAACATACTCTGCTTCAATTGTTGAAAGTGAAACAACAATTTGTATTTTTGAAATCCAACTTATTGTTTTTCCACCTAAATAAAAAACATAACTTGTGGTGCTCCTCCTACTATCTTTATCACCTCCCATATTTGAATCAACATAACCCTGTAGAACAATGTCTAAACCTCCAAAACATAATGCATGAGTAGAATTACCTCTCAAATGCCTGAGAATCCAATTTAATGCCTCCCAATGCTCTTTACCTGAATTTTTCAAATACCTACTCACAACTCCCACTACATGTGCAATATCTGGTCTTGTGCAAACCATCACATACATCAAGCTTCCAATTGTCGATGAATAAGGGACTCTGGACATGTATTCTATCTCCTCCTGTGTATTGGGACACATTTACTTGGTTAATTTTAAATGGTTGGTCAAAGGTGTACTAACTGGTTTTGCATTCTACATTCTAAACCTTTCCAACACTTTCTCTATGTACTTACCCTGAGACAATGTCAATTTGTGAAATTTTTTGTCTATTGTTATTCTCATACCAAGGATTTTCTTCGCAGAACCCAAATCCTTCATCACAAATGAACTAGATAATTTATTCTTGAGCACATTTATATCCTACATATTAGACCCTGCAGCAATCATGTCATCTACATACAATAGAAATATAATATAACTTCCATTTTCTATCATTTTAAAATAAACACATTGATCAGAATGACATCTACTATAACTTTGTTCTGTCATAAACGTTTCAAAATTAAAATACCACTGCCTTGGAGATTTCTTTAGGCCACATGAGCTCTTCTTCAACCTACATACCAAATTTTATTTTCCTTTGACCTCAAACCCCTGTGGCTACTACATATAAATCTCTTCATCCAAATCCCCATGGAGAAAATTTGTTTTTACATCCAAGTGTTCAAGATGCAAATATTCTACTGCCACAAGACTTAAAATAGTCCTAATTGAAGCCATCTTAACAACAGGAGAAAATATTTCATCAAAATATATACCTTTCTTTTGTGAAAACCCCTTTACAACAAGTCTAGCCTTGTACAACTTTTTTCCTCCATCTTCTTCCTTCAACTTGTAAACCCATTCATTTTTCAACGCTCTTTTTCTTGGAGGAAACTAAACCAAGTCCCAAGTTTGGTTATTTACCAAGGAATCCATTTCCTCTTTCATGCCTTGCTCCCACTTCTTTTTAGTGTTTACCTGCATTGCCTCTTCATAACATTATGGTTCACTGGAATCAATAAATAATAAATAATACAATGAAGGAGAGTATCATTTAGGGGGTCTACTTAACCTAGTAGATAATCTAACAACACTTGTAGGAGTTTGAGGTACATGTTGATAGTGTTGTTGTACATTTTCATTTAATGGTACCTTTGGAATTTATTTTTCAGTGATCTCATCAAGCACTGTGTATTATGGTTTTTCTTTTTCCTGTTTCTTTCCCTGCAATTGATCTTTGTACATGACCTTCTCATTGAATATTACATCTCTACTCCTAATTATTTTGTGATTTTCATAATCCCATAAGAGATAAAAAAAAACTCATTAACACCACATCCAATAAAGGTACACTTCTTGGATTTTCCCTCAAACTTTGTTCTATTTTCTTTATCAATATGGACAAATGCTTCACAATCGAAAGTCTTCAAAAAATAATAGTTTACCTTTTTACCTGTCCATGCCTCCTACATAATTCCACCATCCAAAGAGATTGAAGGTCCTATGTTTATTAACTAAACAATAGTATTTACAACATCTTCCCAAAACTGTAAGGGAAACCCAACATGCAATCTCATACTCCTTTCATTCTCCATGATTGTCCTATTCATCCTTTCTGACACACCATTTTCTTCTGGTGTTCATGGAACTGTTTTCTCTCTACGAATCCCATGGTATGAGAAGTAATCATAAAAATCCTTGCTGAAATATTCACTCCCATTGACTGATATGAGACACTTCAACCTTTTTCCTATCTCATTCTCAACCAAATCTTTCCATTTATTAAAAGTATCAAAAACATCAGATTTTTGTTGAATGCCATAAACCCAAGTTTTTCTAGTTGCATCATCAATAAAAGTAACATAATAATGAGAAACACCAAAAGATGATACATGAGCTGGTCCCCATACATATGTATACACAAGCTCTAATCTTTCACTCTTCTTTTCTTTTCCAACTCTAAGAAATATGACTCTTTTTTTTTTTTCCATAAACACAATGCTCACAGAAATCCAAATCAATTTGTTTAAGATTTGGAAACAAATTTATTTTGTGAAGTATCTGCATCCCCTTCTCACTCATGTGTCCAAGCCTATGATGCCACAGTGCTGTATCCACTCCTATAGAAACTAAAGAGATAGAAGAGTCAGTATTACCAATACATAAAACTAAAATGTACATACCTTCTCTCCTTTTGCTATCTCATTTGTTCTTTTCCATCGCATTTCCTTGCTCAGGATAACACCAACAACATCATCAAATTTTAGAGTGCTTGAACCAGAAATAGAGTTACTTACAACTATGACCAATCCATTCCATCTTTCTGGCAATGAGCAAAAGATTAGAAGATACGTGACCTCATCATCACAGTCCAATTTTATAGAACTTAGTTGATTAGTAACCGTATTAAATTCATTTAAATGATCTGCAACAGACCCACCTTCTAACATATTCATATTAAATAATATCTTCATTAGAAATACATTATTAGATGCTGAGGGTTTTTCATACATTTTAGCCAATGCATCCATCATATCCTTCGTTGTCTTTTCTTTTGAAATATTGAAAGCTATCGACGCTGCCAGGCTCAACCATATCATTCCTAATGCCTTTATGTAAAGAGCCTCCCATTCTTTGTCCTTCAAGGCTGTCAATTTCTTTTCTATTTCTCTCAATGGTAGGAATATATCCTTATGATATAAATAATCTTCCATTTGCATCTTCCATAAATTGTAGTTTTGGCCGTTAAATTTCGCGACCCTAAACTTTCCATCTTCCACCATTTCTCCCACTCGAACCAAGAACCCTCTTTTCTTGGGAGTTACCTTTCTCTATGATACCAGTTGTTAGAAAAATAGGATCACAGAACACTAAAACAAAACAAATGTGGAAATAAAACACAGAATATACATAATACAATAGAGACACAGATATACGTGGTTCACTCATTGTGGACTACATCAACCAGAGAAATTTCCATGCCCTTCCTTTTTATTATCCAACAAAATGAAGGGATACAACCTGCAACACACCCACTGTAACTTCCTCTTCTTTCTCTCATAGTCTCCTCTCTCAGAATACAATATTCACAATGATACACAACCACAATAAAATTCCCTCATAAAAGAGGGTTTCCTTCTAGGGAAAAAACCCCTAACATAACTTCTATCAACATATCTGCAACCGTATAACGAACGATCCATATTTACCATGAAATTACAATATACATTTACAAGGAAATTTTTCCTTCGGGGGCCCACTTTCCCCGAGACCCCCCAGCCAAGGGGATGAGCCCCTTGGACCCCGCAGGGGGGGAAAGGCCCCCCTTCAACCCCCTTGCATGGAGGGGTGTATAGTATCCACGGGTTATAAATATGGATGAAAACAAAGACCTCTGAATCAGGAAGATAATCAGAATCCACAACCAACAAGTAGATACATGGAAAATATAGGTAGAGAACATTGGGTAGTAGTTAAATGAGTGCTTTGATATCTAAGAGGCACAAAACATTATTTCCTCACCTTTGATGGTTGTAATGATACAATATGTGGTTATGTTGGTTCATATTTTGCAGGTGATTTGGACATGAGGAGGTCTACTTGAGGTTGCTTTGTTTGCTACTGAAATAGTTTCTCTTATTTGGTGAAACAATTGCTTTGTCCACTACTGAGGTAGAATATATTGTTGTCTCTCATGCATGCAAGGAGGAAATCTAGTTAAAGGGTATTTTGGGTGATCTTGGAAGGGTCTAGGACCATGTGAATATATTTTTTGATAGTAAAAGTGCTATCCATTTGGACACAAATCCAACTTATCACACCAAGACTAAGCATATTGATATCAAGTATCATTTTGCAATATAGATTGTTGATTAAGGTGGAGTAGATCTTAAGAAGGTCCATACTTAAATTTGTTGATTAAGGTGATGATTAAATTTGTTGGGCGAGATATCTTGAAAAGTGTTGTCAAGGTGGAGATTGTTAGGTGGTGACAACACATCAAAAAATTTACAAAATATTTTCTCTCCCTCAGACATGGCCATGGTTGATACAAATGGATATTGGTGGCCACCCAACTATTCCAATTGGCTCAAAATAGTCTTCTAGAAAGTTACTATTTTTGGCAGTTTTTCGGGTCCCAAACTTCCAGGGCCATTTTGAGGCCCTAAACGACAATTTTTTGGGATTTCGGGCCCATGCATATTGTGAAGGAATTGAATTGAGCTAGTTGTAATGTGTTCTTCTCATCTACATATTTCCAATGGTGTATCAAGTCCCCAAAAATGAGATCATATGCAAAAATTACACCCCCGAGAAGTTGACATATCAACTACCCCCATCAGGGCCTGCAAAGCTTTTGGATTTTCAACTTCCGGGGTTAGGGTTTCAGATTTTCCTTATGTTAAAAAGGCCTTTAGAGCCTCATTGTAACAATAATATTCTTGTGAATGATCATATCCATCACATCTCTTCTTAGAGATAAGTTTCCACCATTCTAGCGAGTCCATTCACTCTGTATTGTACAGTTCTATACATTCTGCTCATTAATAGAAATTGTGTATTGTTTTATCTATGTGTTTATGGTTATATATATGATATATTTCCATTATATTATTGGATATTTGTTATATCTATGTACATTTCATTATTATATATCCACTCTCATTTCATGCTGAAAATCATCTGGATCAATGGTATCAGAGCATGCTTCTCTTTATCGTTTTCCAGTGCATGTCCCTAACGAGGTTTGAGTATAGCAAGTTGGGTATCAATATTGTCTCTCTTGAGGAAAATTTCTCTTGCATGCCCAAGAAACCATGCATGGCGGAAGAAAATAAAAATGATAGAACAAAATATTCTATTAATCTGTTGCTTGAGAAAACTCTCATGTGATAGAGGGACGAAATGATGGAGAATTTTTCCCACATCCTTCAATTCCTTTAGATAAAAATAGACACATATTCATCAAGAAACCACTTTGGAGGAACCTCTCCTTTCAAGGTACAATTTAATTTTTATATTCCTGTATTTGAAGGTCATATCGACGCAGATGCCCTAAAAAAATGGTTGAATTTGCTAGAAGGTTATTTCTCTGATCACAATTTTTCCGACAAGGAAAAGATCACCTTTGCACTTATTAAGGATATCCCCCATGTCAAACATTGGTGGGAAACTTAATGGGAAAAACGTTTCACAAAAGAGTCTAGAATATATGGGGCTGAGCCCACTTGGGATTTTTTTGTGGATGCAGTCAAGGAACAATATTACGCTGTTGTTAACTATGATGACCAATACATGAGATGGACCACACTACGGCAAGAGAGGGGACAAAAAGTGCCATAGTTCACAAATACCTTCCATAACGTTTGCACGAATATGGGTATCAAAGACTCTGAGCGACATATGTTATGAAATGCCGTGGGGTTCTGCATAGGTACATCCAAACCGAAATGGATTTTCTAGAGATCTCATCACTCAGAGCTTCCTATCGATATGCCGTCAAAATAGAGCAGAAATTTAGGCACCTAATAAAATTGGATTTTGGGTATACACATCCACCACAACCAAATTATGATGAAGATGACCCTAACAAACAACCACAAGAAAATAAGGGTAAAAAAAAGACAAAGAAGAACACTAGAAAATGGTGCAATTTCCACGAAATCCCCTAACATAACATCGATGAATGTCGCTCAAAATAGTGATTGGTGGTCGAGATCAAAGAAAAAGAGTAGGACCCATATTCATAATATGATTAATAAAATACTGGTATAAGACAGATCATTGACACAAACCCCACTGCTATTGTCGTGACCACAACAATTCAACCAGAAGAACCAACTGATCCTGAAGAAGGGGAACACCTTTTTCATTCACAGATGTGGGTGAAGGGGACCCCACTGCATTTTATTGTTGATAGCAGAAGACCAAATAACCTCATCTTAGCAGAGGTTGTCAAACAGTTGGGATTGTTAACAACACCACCTGCAACCATACAACATTGTGTGGCTTCTCTAGGGACAAGATCTTGTCAGTGAGCAATTTCGATTGTATTACGACATCCATCCCTTCAAGGATGAGGTATTATGTGATGTTTCCCAGATGGATGTCTATGATGTTCTTTTGGTCCAACCATATATGTGGAAACATCATGCTATTTATGAGTCTCGACTGTTGTGGGGTATTCTACCCTACAGACTAATAAGCTAGGGCTCTAAACTTATACGCAGATCATGACCCTTAAGATTTAACTTTTGACCTTCTACCCAAAATCTCAATCCATTTTCTCAGGCAAACACGGGAAGAATAAACCAACCTTTTTCCGACGGTTGAAGTAGATCCTCCGTTGAGTTGTTGTCTCCTTGCTGCTGCTTCTTCCACAAAGCTTCCTGCAATCAAGACAATACTATGCATGCATGCTACTGATCTACTAGGGGGTTAGAGATAAAACATAAATCAAATAACATAGATGAGGCTCATGTATTCGGGACGGGAAAATTATCTTTTTCATTAACTTCAATATGAACCAACTTACAATGATTTCTGAGGCTGGTCACCGTTCCACGATCCTGATCCTGGGCTCTTCCTCTTCTTTTTTTCCTCCAACCGCTGCTTCTTGAGTTTCTCCTAAAGCTTGAGGCAAGGCTAAAGGGTTGGGACAAAACTGGATTGGCAATTTGGCAAAGTTACTTTGCTATGATTTTTCCTCCTTTGAATAGTACCCCTACCCCTCCTTTTATAGGCTAGAAGGAGCTAGGGTTTTTGGCGAACTCTTGGCCATGCATATCTTGGAGTTCCAGTTAACTGACAAAAAGCCTCGTGTCCCGGCGGAAACTTTCCTGATTTTTT
>JASDQU010107998.1:44731-65249 GCA_032191745.1 Picea mariana | reverse complement strand
CCTCCAACTGCTGCTTCTTGAGTTTCTCCTAAAGCTTGAGGCAAGGCTAAAGGGTTGGGACAAAACTGGCTTGGCAATTTGGCAGAGTTCCTTTGCTATGATTTTTCCTCCTTTGAATAGTACCCCTACCCCTCCTTTTATAGGCTAGAAGGAGCTAGGGTTTTTGGCAAACTCTCGGCCATGCATAGCTCGGAGTTCCAGTTAACTGACAAAAAGCCTCGTGTCCCGGCGGAAACTTTCCTGATTCTTTTCTTTGTTAGGTACCCGCGGGCTGTTTTGGGTTAGCCCGCGGATGCCCGCGTTCAGTATAAGGACAACAAGCAGATGCCCGCGCCCAGTGAGAAGTTAGGGCGCGGGTTGTTTGTTTTAAGTGGTTTTTTGAGGAATTGCTCAGCATGGCTTTGGCTAGGAAGAGGCATGAGTAGGCCTGATGCCAGGTAAGCAGGGATAGTGCAATTTAGGGTTCTAACATCGACCCCGTAGTGTCATTGTTACTCCGGGGGGTAAATTCTATAGGATACCAGAGGTAGTTCTTATTGTTTTTCTTCATATGAGATATGATCGATATATTGCTACAATAATGAGCATTCCATATATAGGGAACATATGGTGACCATCCATGAAAGTATGTGTCCCTTGGATAATCAATAACTATTTATTATTATCATTTACTTATTATATATAGTATTTAATAGTCAATAATTATATTATTAATTATTAATCTAAGAGAATGTCTTCCCGATGTTGTCCAAACATCAACACTCCCTCTCAACAAGGGATACATTTTTCATCATGCCAAGCTTGTCTCTGAAGTATACAAACTTCACCCTAGACTCATGATACTTGTCTCTCAGTCTTGAAAGATGTCTCTCTCCCACATGAACCAAGGAGAAACTTCTTCTACGGCTCTCCCTTTTGAGCCAATTGAATCTCTCTGAGATCAAACTCATTCTGGGTCTATGTGTAATAGCATATATCATATTGATTCTTTATCATTCCTTTTCAAATCACCATGACTAGGACAAATACCACACCAGGATCTTTCACCATAGGTACACACCTGTGAGTGAATTTCATCCTGATGCTAATTGAAATGTGGAAAGCACTTCAAGAACCTCGATTCCATATTATTCCTTGTCATGATCAAGAAAGGACTATGCCTGGGCCGATTTACCATAACTGCACCTTTTATGGTAAATGTATCCTATCTCCCTTGGTCTGCAGCCAAATCTAGGAGAAGGTCTGCCCAATGTTGAAACATCAACACTCCCTCTTAGATAGGGAGGTATCTTTCCACAGTAGTATGCAACTACTATCCAATGGTACAAAACCACTACTAGTAGCACACAACTACTATCTAGTGACACACAGTCACTTCCAGTGGTACACAACCACTATAATAGTACACAACTACTATCCAAAGACACACAGTCTCTGACAATGGTAAATAAATATTGTAATAGTAAGAGGTTTGTCACACATGGCACCCCCATGTGGAATTATAGAGGCTACTCCCTCTAGAAACACTAGGGTCAACTCCCCATAGTGTGTGATGTCAAGGTAAACTCCTTTGAGATGTCCTCGTGTGCTCTCCACAAGGGACATTGGGCTATAGGCCCAAACCCACTTATCCTTTCTCAGATAAGTGTCCCACTTATCCCTTCTCGAATAAGTTTCCTCATAGATCAACTCAACTCAGTTTATAGAGGAGTATGGTCTGGAGAATGTTTGTAACACATGGCACTCTCATGTGGAATTCTAGAGGATACTCCCTCTAGAAACACTAGGGTCAACTCCCCATATTATGTGACGTCAAAGTCAACTCCCTTGACATGTCCTCATGTGCTCTCCACATGGGATGTGTCCTCATGTGCTCTCCACAAGGGAGGTTGGGCTATCGCTTCTCAGATAAGTGTCCTCACATATCAACACACTTATCCCTTCTCAGATAAGCCAAAACCCACTTATACGTTCTCGGATAACTGTCCCTCTTATCCCTTCTTGGATAAGTGTCCTCACAAATCAACTCAATTCAGTCACAGAGGAGTATGATCTGGAGAATGTGTCAGGAATATGCAAACATAAACACTCCCTCTCAGCAAGGGAGAAATTATTTTCCACACCAAGTATGTCATGGAAGTACTTGAACTTCGTCCTGGTTTGGTAAGAACATCGACAAATTTATCATCTTTAGGAAGGTACTGCACTAGTACTTCCTTCCTTTGCACCATGTCTCAGAATAACGGTGGAATCCAGCACATGTCCAAATAAATCTATAAGGATCTTGCGAAGCCACACTACTTCGTGGAATGACACACTCAATGAAATTTACTCTGCTTCTGTGATGCTGCAGACCACATAAGTTTGTTTCCTACTACACTAGGAAACCATGGCAGATCCCAAAGTGAAGCAACACCCAGAGGTGCTCTTCCTGTCCATTGCGCTCCCTGCCCAATCAGAGTCAGTATATCCCTGCAATCTCATGTCAATACTGGAAGTGTATATCAAACCATGTCCAACTGTTCCTCGCAGGTATCTCAACAAATTGCTTCGCAACAATCCATTGTGTCTGTCTCTGCTGACTCATAAAATAGCTAAGTGTACTTGCTACATAAAAAACATCTGGTATGGTGTTAACCAAATACATCAATGATCCAATTAGTTGTCTACACAGAGTCGGATCAATTTCGTCGGAATTGGAAGAAGACACACTTAGTTTCTTCAGATTCGTCACCATTGGTGTAGCCATGGGCTTTAAGTTCAACATCCCAAACTTCTTCAATATCTCAACTATGTACTTCCCATGACTCAGGAATATCTCATCAGTTCTCTACTAAACCTCTAGTCCCAAGAATTAGTGCATCATACCAAGGTCCTTCTTCTCATAACTTAGAGGCCAACGTATACTTACATTTAGCAATAAAGCTCTCTGTACCGGTGAGGAATAAATCATCAACGTAGAGGACCAAAATCAGGGACTCACCATTAACAGTCTTGTAGTACATGATGGGATTGACAACACTTTTGATGAAGGCCAAAATAATCAGGTTTCCATCAATCCTCACATACCAAGATCAAGGTGGTTGCTTGATTCCATACAAGGGCTTATTCAACCTGCACACATGAGACTTCTTCTCATGTATCACAAAACGATCTAGCTGCTCGACGTATACTACTTCCTCAATATCTCCATTGAGAAAGGTTGTATTTACATCCATCTAATGCACTCTCTAACCCTTGGATGATGCAAGAGAAATAATCATCCAAATAGAAGTGTATCGAGAAATAGGAGTAAATGTCTCCTCATAATCTATTCCCTCCACCTGAGAGAATCCTTTAGCAACAATCTCATTTTGTGCCTCTAGATGCTCCCGTCAACTATGTGTTTGATCTTGTAGATCCATTTGGAAGTCACTACAGACTTCCCCTCAGGTCTCGAAACAATATCCCACACATCATTCTTCATGAAGGATTGATACTCCTTCATCATGACATATCTCCATATTGGATGACCAGTTTCCTCCTCATAATAGGAAGGCTCAAAATGAATTATGTGGCTCAGAGTTGTGGCATAGCATGAATATATTTGAGGTCTCTTTCTTAATTGAAAGGTACCATGAGGAGATGCATATCCTTCTGCATCCTACAGAGTTTGATGAGCCTATGTAGGTCTCTTCCGACCTACTACAATATCTCTGGTAAGATCAAATGGAGGTACAGGATCAATGAGATCAATTGGATCAATTGGATTAATATCCATGTGAGATCCTCTAGATCTCTTAAAGGGTACCTCCTCCTCAAAGGTAACATCTCTTCTCACTTCAATCTATCTCTGACCAGTGATGTAGATCAAGTATGCCTTCAAAGACTCATTGTACCCCGCAAATGTACCCTTTCTACCTGAAGGGTTTATTTTGATCCTTTTCTCTTTGGGTATATGAATGTATACTGGACACCCAAATATCATGAAGTGTCCAACCGTAGGCTTCACTCTGATGAATTCCTCCTCGGGCGTTATGTTCCTCAAATTCTTATGAGGACTTTTGTTCTGAACATACACTGCAGTCATGGATTCCTTTTCCCATAGAAACATAGGTAAATGATGATCATGCTAAGTCATCTTGAACCATACTTGATATATTGAGGTTCCCTCATGAAACCAATGTCTCAGGAAGCTGAAAAACATCAATACTCCCTCTGGAGCTGGAGGTGACTCCTTCTCTGTCTCTTCTCCCTCTGACACTAAAGTTAGCTCTTCCTCCTTCTTTAGAGGTAACTCAATCTCTTCTCCCTCTGTATGTACTACCTCCTCCCTCTCTGGGAGTGCCTCTACATACACTGGAATTGTTTCCATGCCTGCTTCCTCAACATCTCATGGCTCGACTCATGTATTGGGACTGCTACACTTTCTCCCTCTGAGTCTCATAATGTGTTTCCATCCTCTACTGGATCTACCATAGTAGTGCTACAGTCAGTCTTCACTTGTTGTATCCATGATCATTGGAATTGTCTCTGCTATTTGGCATGGTCCCGTCCTGGGAGGCACATTGCTCCTAGAGACTTCTTATCTCTGAGAATCATGTCTGGAAATGTCTCTCCTTGATATCATGTTGGAAGGTATTTCCCTCCATGTCTTCCTCCTGCAACCATCATTATGGCTCAGTCTCAGAGCTATTACCTGTGACCTTCTTGGAACAAGAAACAAGAACAACAAAAAAAATCTCTTAGAGGAGATCAATTTATCTTGTGCACAACTATATACAATGAACCTACAAATAATATGTCTTCTACTATGACCAACCCACATCCATCATATACTCGATGTCATACGACTACCAACATACATCCACCGTATACTCGATGTCATACGACTAACAATGTTGATTTTCTAGTGTTAAATTAAATAAGAACAAGTTTCCGCAAGTGGTAATTACTTCCAATTATATACATATTACTTTAGCAAACACTAGAACATCACTAAGTAAGTTGGAAAATTTCAAATCCTTAGTCTCTTCCTTAGATCACTTATCCCACATGTGAGAGAGAAAAAAATATGTGTGTCTATTGTTGTGTCATTCAAGTGTCTTTTTGTTGTAATATTATATTGATCCAAAAAAAAAGACACGTCTCTTTGAAAATTAAATTTAAAATTAAATTGGCCCAAAGTGTTTGGATCCAATGGTGAAAAGCGAGGAGTTTTTCACCGTTGGGCAAGGTTCAATTCCTGTGAGGGCTTCCCACCATAACAATAAACTTCTCCAGCAAGGAAAGCAACTCACTAAGGTTCAACAAAATCTCCCCTAGGAACTTGACGCAATGGGGACTACCCGCCTATTCCAACTGGTTCAAGTCTTCTAGAATTTTATTATTTTCAATAGTTTTTCAGGTCTCAAACTTTCAAGGCCATTTTGAGGCCTTAAACAATGTTTTTTCGGGATTTCAAGCCCAAACAAATATTAAGGTTAGTAGCCCGGACTAGTCAGAATGTGTTCCTCTGGGCTAGACCTTTGCAACGGTGTATCGAGCGCCCCAAATGGAGATCGTATGCAAAAGTTACACCCCCGGGAAGTTGACATATAGCTCCATCGGGGCCTGCAAACCTTTTGTCTTTTCATCTTCCAAGGTTAGGGTTTTGGATTTTCCTTATGTTAAAAAGGCCTTTGGAGCATCATTGTAACAATCATCTTCTTCCGAATGAGTGTAGCCGTCACATCTTTTCCTTCTCAGAAATAAGCTGTAACCATTCTAACGAGTTCATTCACTATATATTTCTCTGCTATATTATTGGATATATGTTATATCTCTGTACATTTCCTTATGATATCTCCACTCTCATTTCATGCCGAAAATAATAAGGATCAATGGTTTCCCAATCAATTGGCAATTCATATCCATGTAAGAGTGTGTGAAATGTTTTGCTTAAAACTGGTTTTGACAATAACAATAAGATAACTTGCACCTGACTTACTTTGACTTACTTGTTGTTTTGGCTGTCCATTTGGTTGTTGTTAATATTCTTTTCTTCGTCCGAATACTTGATTGTTTTGCACACTATCAAACATTATCTAACTAGAGTATCTAACACTCTCGTTAGAGACTCTACAAATATGAAATATTTAAAAATAATCACATTTTAATTTAATTGAATGAAATTAAACTAATATTTTAATTATATCATATTATTAAAAATGTTAATAAATAATGGAACCTCCCTCCTCCCTATTGATGAAAGCCATGAATGATCTCTTCTCCCCCCAAAACATATATATATATATATATATATATATAAAATTCAACCCTTATTTTTAATAGTGGCAAATTGTTTCATGCTATGGATCTGTCGTTTGAATAAAGACATCTTATCAGAAGGGATTTGTATGTAGCCAAATGGGTTGATTGAATACAGATGGATGACTAAATCTAGCTGGTTAGCAACCATCCAAGATATAGTTTATACTTTTTTGATCCACGGTGGCAAGCGAAACGTCAATACGAAGCATTTCTGGAGATAGAAAATAGAAATTCAGTCAAACTGCATGTGTATTTATGCAGGCGTCCATGCAGCAAGGATGTGGACCACATGTTCGTTCATGCCCAGAGTACAAATGGTGCGTGCTTGCGGCAGTAAGGCACGCAGACATCCTCCGTCCACTATCAAATGATTCTTAAGACAGGCATACGAACGTTCGCCGACTCGGAGCTTACTGCCATGTATTTGGGTTAATAAACATGTCAAGCGCTTAAAAAAAGGGCTTGAGTTTCTCATTAAGTTAGAAAATCTCTCAATTGTTTTTCTTTTTTCAAATAATAAAGGTTTAAATTTCATTCTTTATTTTTGGCATTTTACTAGTGTAGTAATACGTTATTTTAAATTAGTTTCATTATTTCGCAACAGCTCAACTGACGATGACTGCAGTATCTGACCAAAAACCCTAATGTAAAAGGACTCGTTATAAGTCGGAACGCATGGTGCCATTAGGAATCTCCGGTGTCGTTGTAGTTGACCTTATCCAAACCCAAGTCGGTAATTATTTGTCGTAACGCATGATGCCAATCGGAATCTCAGGTGTCGTTGTAGTTCATCCTCGATCTGGAGTAAACAGATTAGATTTTGGAGTAAACAGATTAATTTGGGTCAACTAAAAGCATCATGAATATGTTATCCTCTCCATCTTTCTGTTGTTCATCCAATAATTATAACAGTAATTGCATAGCTACTGAAATATACATTAATTAATGTGGATCCTCCTCCAATAAATTGGCATTTTGATCATCGACTGGGGAGTAATACAAGATTACAACGAAGTCCAGAGATCTCTAAAGCATCACAAGCCCGGCACTGCCCATACGTTAATTAATTCGTACCTAATGGCCGGGAATGATGCAGCTACCTCAAGGAGGCTTGGTCACAACGCCAATGAAAGAGATAGGCGAAAGAAAATGAATGCACTCTACTTTCAGCTGCAACTATTGCTGCCTGACACGAATCCAAAGGTAAAATTCGAAAAACATTTTCGAATTCTTATGGGAAATTAATTGTAGTTTAAATTTGAGTAATGTTCTCCAAACATTAAGTTTTCACTGGCTAAATTCTTCTGTTTTAAAAAATCTCCACATTATTAATCTGTTTATCATTTGGATTAATTTCCAGGGGAAACTGCACAATCCCATTATTGTTTGTGGAGCTCTAAACTACATTCCTCAATTGTGCAATCAAATCAAAGAATTAAGTAGACAACGTGACGAATTGTTAACTACCAAACGAATTTCTGAGAGCTCAATCTTAACTGTAGCTGTTTCTGAATGTAACACGGATCTCAGTCAGTATTCAGTCTACAGGAGCTCTCCGATCATTATAATAAATCCAGCTTTTGAACGCTCAGATCAGCTGGCGATTACAATTCATACTTCTTGTGTTGGCGGGCTGGTCTTCTCTACCCTCTTGCTCTTGCTCGAACAAGAAGGGATGGACGTCCTGAATGCTTCTAAGTTTGTTGCTGGAGAAAATGTGTGTTACAATCTTCACCTACAGGTGTGTCTATTAGTTTACTTTTATGTTTCTTAATATTTAGCTGATATGAATAAATGGAAATGTAGAGGTCGCTAGAAAGACCCTGAGTATTGTGGGTTGTGTTTCAGATGATGACGAGAATAGGCAACTTGGACACTGCTGTTCTACACAATAAGATCATGTTTTTGTGGTTGTCCTGCCAGAAAAGAGATGAAGTCTGAAAACAATATGTGTGGGTTGGGTTACATGTTAGAGATGAACAAAAATCCCATACATTCATCTTTCATAGGAAAATTGTAACTATAATTGTAATTCATTGTGATCATCGTAGTAGGATATCGCCAATTATGGTGTTTATTGACCTATGCCCACAGTAAATACTTAATGGCACCGGGAGACATAAAGATATTGGATATGAAAAAAAGTATGTATTTTTACAGTTGAGCAAGGCAGATGCAGGAGCATCCCTAGGTACTTGGTAATGGTGCATAACCTAAAAGATTTGAATATAGTTTTCAGTTTGTTAAAGTAACTCAACGCCAAAGGCATTACAATTTACAGATTTATGCTCAATAATTGGGCGCTTTAATTTGGGAGCTTTGATCATTCAATATGGTGGTTCTAGAAAGCAAAACATATATTGTGAGATAAACTCATCTTGACACCAACAATGAATGCTTGTGTTGAGTTTGGTTATATATTGTGTTTTACATTGGCATCACATTATTTTGTTGTAAGATTTTGTAGTTGGATATAAGGAATTCAAGTTGTGACAATTGATCTGGATTTAGGAGCGGAACGAACTCATTAACATATCGAATACAATAAGCACGGAGATATGAAGAATAACACAGATATCAATGAACAATAGGTTGAAATTGTAAAACTGCAGAACGAAACACTTTCTCGAATGGTGGTAGCTGTCTCTAAGAAGAGATGTGGCTGCTAAGCCTAACCCTAAAACCTAACCCTAAGAGGTGAAATGTCAAAAGTCATGTGAGCCCCTATGGGTAAGTTGGTATCTCAAAAGTCATGTGGGCCCCTATTGGTAAGTTGGTATCTCAACTTCCCGGATCATAACTTTTGCATACGACCTCCGTTTTAGGCGTGTGATAGCCAGTTGGAAATGTCTTTCACAGAGCTACACATTCCGTCGTCAAACTTTGACTCCGTCTATAGTTTGACTGTGGCTAGCCAAAAAAACACTGTTTAGGCCTCCAAAGTGACCCTGGAAGTACAACAAGATGTGCTAACATGAAAACATACAAAATAAGTCAGTTGGATTAGGTGAGAGGCCACCAATATCCACCTGGAAGATGTGTAGGGCTTCAGACAACTCCAAAAGTGTAAAGTCCACAATTACAAAGAAATACAAAAGAACGTGTTGAACTAAAAAACAAACAAGAGGAGTCAGTTGGGATAGGTGGTTGGCCACTAATATCCAACTGGATCAATCCTCGCCCCTTAGGAAGCAATGGTCTCCATTGCATTGAGTTCCCCCATCGGGTGAGGAAACTTCTGTTGGATTTGGCCCCGGGTGAGCCACTTGCCTTGGTATAGTAGTTTCCCTACCTTGACAACCCGATAANATGGTGGAAAATATGGTCAAAGGAGGTCCACATTGAACACTAGGTGTAGGCCAAGGAAGGGTGGCGTGTTGAGCTCAAAAGCACTGCTACCCACAGCCTTGGTTATAGTGTAAGGCCCATAGCGAAGTTGTTGGAGCTTTCGATGAGGCCCTGTGAGACGCTCCTTCTGCAAATGTAACCAAACTTTGTCATCAGCCTGAAACTGGTGTGGTGCCATGTGTTGATCATGGCACTGCTTGTACTTAGCATTGGATTTTTACAAAATCTCTTGGACATGTTGGAGGATGTGCTGAAACCGCTCAATGAATCTGGTGGCTTTATCGATCGTAGACTAATCATGGAAAGATTCTATCTCTGTGGTGGAAAGAGGTAGTGCAACATCAATGTGACCCAAGGGTTGGAATCCCAACCCCACCTGAAAGGGGCTATGATCGGTCGAGCTATGGAGAGCCCTGTTGTAATTGTGTTGAACATAGGGGAGACTCTTGTCCCATGTACGTGGATGCTTAGAGTTGTACATGCGCAGGATGTGCACAATCATCCAATTGATGAACTGTATTTGGTCATCTATTTGGGGGTGGAAAGCAGTGAATTTTGTGAGCTTGGTGTCCAACAGTGACCACAGACTCAACCAAAATGTGTTGAGGAACCTGTTGTCCCTGTCAACCAAAATGTGTTGAGGAACCTGTTGTCACTTTTGGTATGTGGTATCCAAAAGTGGACCCACACTCGTTCGAAGAAGAGCTTGGCATCATCTGTCATTGTGATATTCTTCTTGCAGGCTGTGAGGATGGATATCTTTGAAAACCGATCATTGACCACAAATAAGTAGTCATTTCCTTGCTTGGTGGATGAAAGGCCCGACATGTAATCCATTGAGATGGATTCCCAAGGCTTCTCGGGAGTAGGAAGATGGGTGTATAAGCCTTGCTTCTTGATGGCTGGCTTAGCAATGGCACATGCAGTGCAAGATATGATATACTTGTTGACGTCTTGTTGAAGTTTTGGCCAATAAAAATGTTTCAGAAGAACGATCACAGTTTTCTCCATGCCAAAATATCCTTCCATCCAAATGTAGAGGTATTCCCAAATTAGTTTTGCAGGATCTCTTGTAGAAACATAGAGATGGCCCAGGTGGCATAATAGTTCATCCTGAATGTGAAAATCGGTGACAGTCGCACATGTACCCAAGAGTTGATAGGTGGTGGTGAAGTCCGGATCTTGCTGATAAAGTTGGGCCACTCAGATGCTTCATGTCCACAGGAATGGAGCACAGTGGTGAGTAAAGCCACATGAGGTTGACTGAGGAAGTCAATGACACAATTTGAGATCCCCATCTTATACTTGATGTTGAGATGGAACCATTGCATTTAGGTGGACCACTTCTGATGGTGGTCATTCTGCAACTTCCCCTGTGTCTGTATGAATTGTAGAGGCTTGTGATCAGTGTGTATGATCGTCTCCTTTCCAGAATGTGATGTTTCCATTGATGAAAGGATTGCACAATGGAATACATTTCCTTGTCATAGGTGGGGTATTTATGAACAATATCTGAGAGTGTCTCTCTATGCTATGCCACTGGATGACCGTGTTGAGTGAGAAATGAGCCCACATCATAGTTGGATGCATCAATCTCAATCTCAAATGGTTGTTGCAGATCAGGAAAGGAGAGTACTAGAGCGGAGCACAAGCGATGCTTCATATAATCAAATACTCGTTGTTGTTCCTTCCCCCACATGAAATTGGCACCACCACCGCCCTTGTTCACCTGGTCAAGGGCCCATGCAATATGGGAGAATCCCAACACGAACCGTCGATAGAAGTTGGCTAGTCCCAAGAAGCTCTGAAGCTCAGTCAATGTGGTCGGGGCTGGCCAGTCACAGATGACTTGGATCTTAGCTGGGTCAACATGTACCCCATTTTCATCAACAATGTATCCCAAGTATTAGACCCTGTTCATGCAAAAAGGGCATTTGTCTAAGTTGGCATATATCTTGTGTTGCCACAAAGTGCTCAAAACTTGTTGAATATGCCGCATGTGCTCCTCCCACATTCTGTTGAAGATGAGGATGTCATCCAAATATACCACCAAAAAGGAGTTGGTGAAGGGTCTCAATACATCATCCATCAACGTCATGAAAGTGGTTGGTGCATTTGTTAAGCCAAAGGGCATGACCAACCATTTCAAGATACCTTCTTTAGATTTGAAGGTTGTCTTCCATAAATCAGTTGGTTCGATGGGAACCTGGTGGTAGCCATACTTTAGGTCAATATTGCTGAAGAAATTCCCCCCCTTGAGTTGGTCAAGAAGGTCATCAATCCTAGGAATGGGGTACCGATTCTTGACTGTGATTTTTTTTCAGGCTTTGTAATCAATGCATAGTCGCCAAGTCTTGTCCTTCTTCTACACCAGTACAATCGGGCTTCTCAAGGTGAGGAGTTGGGTATGATGTGCCCCTTTTGAAGAAGCTCTTGGATTTGACGCCTGATTTCGTCATTTTCCATCAGGGAGTGATGATAGAATGGTCCATTAGGTAGAGGTGCACTGTGGGTCATATCAATTGGATGCTTGAATTGGTAGTGTGTCGGTACCCCTGCGGGTGAGGAGAAGATGTTTTTTTATTCGTCCATGATCCCATCCATTTGATTCTTCTATAGAGAGAGGCTCTGTATAGAGGCCATAGATGTGGCGGCGACCTTCTACTTACTATGGCCACAGATCACAAAGAAGACAAAATTCTCATTCTGTGAAATGACCTTACTGCATTGCTTAGCATAGATTAAATAAATAACAGTAGGCGGTGCTACCTATGGTATCTTGTACAATTATCTACCCAAAGTAATAATAACACTGCGGGGTCTAAACTCATACACAACATGACACTTCAAAAAATATGGTTGTTCAAAAAAACATCACAAAATTCAAGGGGAGAAATATCACACAGTACCTCATCTTTGAAAGGCTTGATGCCATAGGGAAGACAACATTGTTGGTTGAAACATAGATCTGTTCCTTGGTGAAGCCAACCGATGGTGTAGGGATGCAGGTGCGGTGTCGTTGGCAGGTCTAGCTGCTTGAAGACCTCTTTTGAAATCAGGTTCTTCTAACTACCGCTATTGAAAATGAAATTAAGAAGATCCCCCTTTATCCACATCTATGAGTGAAAGAGGTGTTCCCCTTCCTCTAGTTCTTCAGATTCTCTTGGCCAGACTTTGGTGGTAGTGATAGTGGCATTGGTTTCGACATCGATAATCCACTTCCCTGCTTTAGGATTTGATTCATAATCATAATCGGCCTTTGACTCGGAATCCTTCAACGCGACCATGAGTGACTACTTGGAGCAACATTCTTCAGTGTTGTGACAAGGGCTTTTATGGTACTCACACCATTTTCCCATGTCCTTCTTAGTCTTCTCATTTCCCTTCTTTTGTTTTGGCTTGGACTGGTTGTCCTGAGGGAAACCATCTTGGCTCGGTCCCTTACTATGTGGGTTGGGGCCGCCTTTGCCTTGCTTTGACTATGAGGAGTTTGCAGATCCAAACTATCACCTCTTCTGCTTAAATTTCTGCTCGATCTTGATAGCATATCTATAAGTCGTGCCCAATGAGGTGATGTCCAGAAGCTCCATTTCTTTTTGAATGTATCTATGAAAACAACCATGGTATTTGAGCACCAGATGACGGTCAAATTATTTGATACCCAATTTGGTGAAAAATGTATGGAAAATATTGGTAAAATATGGTACTGTCTAGTCCTTTTCTTGACGTAGGGTGATCCATATGGTGTACTGTTCCTCATAGCTTCCAATAGGGTAATATTGTTCTTTAATTGCGTCCTGAAAGGAATCCCATGTAGGGGCCACCACAAACATCGCAGATTCCTCTACAACCCTTTGCTCAGAGTAAGTATCCCACTAGTGTTTAACATGAGGGATGTCCTTGAGGAGTGAAAAAGTGATCTTTTCCCTATCGTAAAAATTGTGGACCGAAAAATACCCTTCGAGCAGATTCAACCATTTATCTACAACATCCGCATCTATAAGTCCTTCAAATAATTGAATATCAAAATTTACCTGTACCTTGAAGGGGGTTGCATGGCCGCTTGATGAAGATGCTACTCTTATGGGAAACCGTTGAAGGATCTATGTGAAGTTGTCCATCATTTCGTTCCTTTGTCTTGCGAGGGATTCCTCGAGCAACATTTTAATAGGATCTCCTGCTCCATCATCTTTATTTTCGTCCCCCATGGGTTTTGTCAGGACCAGCGCGACCAATATTGCAATGACTCAATTGGTCTGAGTCCCAACTTCTTGTACCCATATCTTGTCGGGGACATGCACGAAGAAAAATAAATGAAGAGCAGACCACTCTGATACCATTGATCCGAATTTAGGAGAGGAATGAACTAATTAACATACCGAATACAATAAACACAGAGATATAAAGAATAGCATAGATATCCAGTGAACAATATCTTCTATTGAATAATGAAATAGGCTGAAACTGTAAAACTACATAGCTGAAACACTTGCTCAAATGGTGGTAGCTATCTCTAAGAAGAGATGTGGTTTCTACGCACATTCGTCTGAGAAGAATGAATACAATGAGGCTCTATAGGCCTTTTTTATATTACTCATGAATGCCAAAACCCTAGACATCCAAAAACGTAACCCTAGGAGGTGAAACGTCAAAAGTCATGTGGGCCTATATGGGTAAGTTGGTACCTCAAATTCCCGGGGTCATAACTTTTGCATATGACCTCCATTTTAGATGCGTGATAGCCTATTGGAAAGGTCTTTAAGAGAACTACACATTATGTCATCAAACTCTATCTTTTTCTACATATTGATTGTGGCGAGCCAAAAAAACTATGTTTAGGCCTCCAAAACGGCCCTGGAAGTACACCAAGATGTACTGACATAAAAACATGCAAAATAATCCAGTTGGATTAGTTGAGAGGCCACCAATATCCACCTGGAAGATGTGTAGGGATTCATACATCCCCATAAGTGTAGAGCCCACAATTACAAAGAAGTACAGAAGAACGTGTTGAACTAAAAAATGGACAAGAGAAGCTAGTTGGGATAGGTGGTTAGCCACTAATATCCAACTGGATCAACAATTTTGATATAAATTATGAATTCTATTAATTCAAGTTTGTGATGATTTTGATATAAATTATGAAGTTTATTAATTGACATGTATTTTTGTTGTTAACACTATTTTTCTACAAATTTGTTTGTGTAAAAATTGAATTTATTAGTTGTGTATGTTGGAAATAGTAATTACAAGTCGGTGAGCTCACATCTGCACTGATTTTTCAGTCAGCATATTTTTCAGTCCGTTGTTTTGTCAGTTAGTCAATTCAATATGAAAATGAAAAGTTGCACGTTTACTCAAACTCACTCTTAGTTAGTCGGCAAATAGGGGAGTAAATTAATGAAGCCGATCTTTATCTTTCTCGAGTCTAGTTAAGTAGTTGAGAGTTAGTCTAATTAATGGTCATCTTAAATGTTTGATTTGGTTAGCTTACTTAGGAAGTCACACTCATAGTATTATAAATATGTAGTTAATCATATACACATGTAGAGAGGTAGAAAGTTAAGAATAAAGTAGAAGCAACAACTGAGTAGTCAAAGAAGCCTAAGAGCACAAGATCTGTGTCTGTTAAGTCAACATAAAAGTTGTTGGAGCCGAAGCTCAACACAATATTGTATTATGTAACCGCATGCAACGCATCAAGGTTTAATATATATCAATATCTTTTGGTTGTTGATTAGTTCATGTGTAATTTTGAGCTTCTTTTGTGTTTATGAGTTCATGTGTTAAAGATTAGCATAGAGTGAACAAATTGGATCATTAAGTGTTTTTATTATAGCATGCAGTAAATTGTGCATTTTGTAAACTACACGGTAAGTTCTGCGACTTCAGTCAAAAAGTTTTGTGGCGCACAATATTTTTTGTTGCATTGCACACAATTTTCCTACATGCTTCAGATCCTAGATATGGTATAAGAGCAGGTTGATCAGAGAAGGTTCTATCAAAACAAGTTTATAAGAATAGTAACTATGTTGGAAGGTGAAAATGGCCTTTACTTCAAATCTGCAACCTCCCACCTTTATAGGGAATAACTATGAGATGTGGTCCTTGACCATGAAAGCATTGTTCCAAGGTCAATATGTATGGGAGATAGTTGATAATGGTTATGTGGAACCAACAAATTGGGCAGCATACAATGCCCTCACACAATATGAGAAGGATTCTTTGAAATATCAAATAAAGAAGGATGGAAAGGTGATCTTTTATATTCATCAAGCCATGCATGAGAGAATACTCCCAAGAGATGCATAAACAAAGAAATCCAAGGAAGCATGAGACATATTACAAACCTCTTATCAAGGCATGGATAAAGTTAATACCTCAAAACTACAAATTCTTAGATGAGATTTTGAAAATTTGTCAATGAAAGTCATAGATTCAATAGATTCATTTTATACTCGTGTTATTGGCCTGATAACTCAGATTAAGTCTCATGGTGAAACCATAGAGGAAATAAAAATTGTTGGGAAGGTACTTAGGAGTCTTCCTCCTAAATTTGATACCCTTGTTGTAACTCTTAAAGAGAGGAAAGACCCGAGTCAGTTTATCCTAGATGAGATGCAATCTTTCCTCATTAATGATGAACACATATTGAATAGGTCAAGCATTTCATTAGAGAATGCATTTTCTATGGAGTCATCTATAATCCGTGGAAGAGGAAGGGGGAGATCTAACTCTAGAGGCAGAGGAAGAATTTATGTCAGAGGTGAACGCAATAGTAGTCCTAGAAATATTGGTGGAAGAAGTCAAAATCCATATAATAGCCAGCCAAATAATCAAAGAACTAATAAATCAAAGATTCAATTTCATTACTGTAAAAGTATGGGCATTATGAAAATGAGTGAAGAAAGAGACAATATAATTAGAAAAATCAAGGAAAAGATCAGTCACACAATGCAAATAGTTCCTTTAATACTATGTTCATGGCACGTGTTGAAGCAATGCCTATATTATCATGAGTTGAATGCAATGTTTCTTAAGAAATTCCATGTGACATTTGATATCTAGATTTAGGCTGCAATAACCACATGATAGGAAACATAGAATTGTTTTCTAGTTTAGATAAGTCATTCCAAACTAAGGTTATACTTGGAACATACATCCAAGTCACTATCTTAGGAAAAGGAAGTATAAACATTTTAACTAAGAAAGGATAACAAAACGTTATTCTTAATGCAGATTATGTTTCTATTTTGAAGCATAATCTTATGAGCACACAATAGTTGTTACATAAAGGATACAAAATTTTTATGGAAGACAATCACTGTGTGATCATGGATATATATCCAATCAATCATCTTATTGCAAGAACTCATATGAAATGCAACATAATGTTTCCATTGACATTGAAACTATCCAAGAAGAAAAAAAAAACGATAATTGTTGGTAAAGAAAAATATGTGTAGTTAGACAGTGCATTTACAACAGAAGGTGCACGTAGTCCTGAAGACAATAGTGCGTGTAGTATCAAGAAAGGAGAAAGAAACATAGATATGAAATAAATATTTCAATATGAAGTGCAAGATGATACCTGGCCATGGAATTTTAGATTTGGACATATAAAATTTGGAGGTATAAAGTTACTACACACAAAGGATATGGTAAAAGGTTTTCCATTAATAGAAAAACCAGAAAGAATATGTGAAGGCTGCATTTTTGGAAAATAACACAGGGAACCATTTCGAGTTGGTAAGTCATATAGAGCAAAATCTCCATTGGAAATTGTACATTCAGACATTTGTGGATTAATGAAAACACCATCTATAGGAGGTAGTACATATTTTCTAACATTTATTGATGATTTCTGAAGAAAGACATGAATTTATTTTCTAAAATATAAATCTGGCGCATTGGGTTGTTTTCAGCAGTGCAAATCACTTGTGGAGAGACAAAGTGGTTATTACATCAAGTGTCTGAGAACTGATAGAGGAGGAGAATACATCTCAAGAAAATTTTAGAACTTTTGTAAAGTTCATGGAATATATAAGAAATTTACCACATGGTATACACCACAACATAATGGTGTCACATAAAGGAAGAATAGAACCATCATGGAAATGGCACACAATATGTTGGAAGCCAAACATTTTTCAAATGAATATTGGGTTGAGGCAGTAGCAACTGCAGTATACATCATGAACAAATTTCTGAAAAAGAGTGTGAAGAACAGAGTTCCTCAAGAAGCTTGGACATGTATGAAACATAATGTGGCACACTTGAAAGTATTTGGTTGTGTCACATATGCACATGTTCCAGATGAGCTGAGAAAGAAGATGGACAAAAAGGGACACAAATGTGTATTTTTTGGATATTCTGAAGATACAAAAGAATACAATTTGTATGATCTTGTCGCAAGGAAATTCATAATCAGTTGCAATGTTCAGTTTGTGGAGAATGAATCTTGTGATGGAAGCATAGTAAAGACAGCCAAAATTTTTAATCTTATTGAGCATGATGACATATAAGAAGAAGTGGTTAAAAAACCAAGTACAAGTCAGTGTACAATTCCTTATACTCCTATAACTGTGACAGAAATCCCAACACAATCTACTCCAATAAGATCAGTAGGTGTGAAATCCACACCTAGGGCACAACAAAATCCAACAAACAATCCAAGTAGTTCTACATCTCTAGATCCAACACTAGAAATTTTGTTACCAAGAAAGATAAGAAGTCTGCACGACATCTATAATGAGGACACCGCAAATTCATTTTCAGTTTTTTCTCTGTTTTCACAAATAGATGATCCATTAACTTTTGAAGAAGCTGTCAAAGATGATGTATGGGCTCAATCCATGGATGAAGAAATCAGATGCATAGAGAAAAATCAGACATGGAAGTTGGTAGATGTACTTGAAGACAAGGATGTGATAAGTGTCAAATGGATTTATAAAAACAAACAAGATGAAGAAGGAAATGTGTAGAAGCACAAGGCAAGGTTAGTTGCAAGAGGGTTTACACAACAACCTGGAATTGATTTCAATGAAACATTTGCACCAGTTGTGCACATGGACACAGTCATAACTATGTTAACCATTGGAGTGCAGAATAGATTTCTAGTCTATCAAATGGATGTAAATTAGACATTCTTGAATGGACATTTAGAAGAAGAAGTGTATGTGGAAAAACCACAAGGCTATGAGGTTATAGGACAAGAAAAAAAAGTGTACAGATTGAAGAAATAACTGTATGGGTTGAAGCAAGCTCTCAGATATTGGTACAGTCACATATATTCCTATCTCACATAGAATGAATTTCAGAGAAGTGAATGTGAGCCAACACTATACATCAAAGCAAATCAACAAGGTAATATGTCAATTGTTTGTTTGTATGTGGATGATTTGATTTTTACAGGTGATTTTGGCATAAAATAATTTAAGTAAGTCATGAAGGATGAATTTGAAATGACTGATTTAAGGATTATGAGATGTTTTTTGGGTATTGAAGTTCACCAGTACAAAACTGGTATATTTATATAACAATCTAAGTATGCGCATGAAATTTTGAAAATATTCAACATGATAAATTCCAAAGCAACCCCAACACCTGTCATAACAGGATTGAAGTTAAGAAAAGAAGATGAAGGGTCTAAGATAGATCCCACACTGTTTAAAATACCAGTAGGTAGTCTTATGTATCTAACAATAATAAGGCCTGATATTATGTATGGAGTGAGCCTAATTTCAAGGTTCATGGAAACTCCAAAAGAATCACATTGGAAAGAAGGAAAGAGAATTATGAGATATGTAAATGGAAAACAAGATTTTCGATGCACTGACAGTGATTGTGGAGACAACATAGATGATAGAAAAAGTACCTCTGGGTACACATTTCATTTTGGAACAGGTATAGTATCATTGGAATAAAGGAAGAAACTCGTAGTAACTCTTTCTTTAGCAGAAGTTGAGTAAGTTGTAGCTACAAGCGTAGCTTGTCAAGCAATTTGGATGAGAAGAATGTTAAAATATTTGTTGCAGGAACAACAGGAGCCAACTACAATATTTTGTGACAACAATTCAGCCATTATGTTATCAAAGAATCATGTGTTTCACAAGAAAACCAAGCATATTGATACAATGTATCATTTTATCAGGGAATTGGTAAATAAAAAAGAGATATGTTTAGAGTTTTGTACGTCAAAAGAACAAGTTACATATATTTTTACAAAGGCTTTAGCAAGAGATGCATTCCAACTTCTGCACAATAACATATGAGTGACAATATAATGTCAATTCAATTTTTGATGTAAATTTTTGTAACCCCACCCACTTATAATTAAGGGGGAGTGCTAGAAATATTAATTACAAGTCGGTGAGCTCATGTCTCCGCTGATTTGTCAGTCAGTAGATTTGTTAGTCTGTCTTTTTTTTTTTCAGTTAGTTAGTTAGTCATCGGTATGAAAATGCAAATTTGCACGTTTACTCAAACTCAATATCAGTCAATTGACAAGCAAGGGAGTAAATTAATGAAGCCAATCTTTGTCTTTCTTGAGTCTAGTTAAGTAGTTGAGAGTCAGTCGAATTAATGGTTATCTTAAATGTTTGAGTCTGTAGTTAGTCATATACACATGCAAAGAGGTAGAAAGAACATAGTCGTGAAGAAGAAAGTAGCAGCAACAGCTGAGTAGTTGAAGAAGCATAAGAGCACAAGCTATATGTCTATTAAGTCAATAAAAAATTTGTTAGAGATGAAGATCAACACAGTATTGTATTTTGTAACCACGCACAATCCATTGAGGTTTAATACATATTAGTATTTTTTTTTTTTTGATAATTTCATGTGTAATTTTGAGCTTTTGTTGTGTTTATGAGTTCATGTG
>JASDQU010107998.1:29264-43778 GCA_032191745.1 Picea mariana | reverse complement strand
TATTACCAAACCCTTGAGGTAGGGCAACACCATACAATGGATCCTATTATGGAAGGGATCTTCTCCTGTTCACTTGCCTCTTCGAGGGGGCATCCTCCTATTGAGCTACTGCTCACAAATAAAATACTTCTCTTCATGTCTCATTACATTGCTTGAACCCCTTTAATAATATAGTGAACCTAGTCCACCTTACATTGAATGACCTCCACTATTATCACTATGGGCCCTCTGCCCCCCCCACTACCTCTCTAGCTACCTTACATTAGGCCTCCAAAACAACCTTGGAAGTACAACAAGATGTGCTGACATGAAAACATATAAAATAAGTCGGTTGGATTAGGTGAGAGGCCACCAATATCCACCTAAAAGATGTGTAGGGATTCATACAGCTCCAGAAGTGTAGAGCCCACAATTACAAAGAAGTACAGAAGAACGTGTTGAACTAAAAAACAGACAAGAGGAACTAGTTGGGATAGGTGGTTGGACACTAATATCCAACTGGATCAATCCCCCCCCCCTTAGGAAGCAATGGTCTCCATTGCGTTGAGTTCCCCCATCGGGTGAGGAAACTTCTATTGGATTTGGTCCCGGGTGAGCCACTTGCCTTGGTATAGGAGTTGCCCTACCTTGACAACCCGATAAAGCTGGATCATCTACTGGCGAGTGCCCTTGACCTGTGTGTCCACTATTTGATTAGTGGATGCTTGTTCCATGCAGTTGGGGTTGAGCTCTATTGGTGTCAATTGTTCTGCAATCTGTGAGGTGTCCAATAATGGTGGAAAATATGGTCGAAGGAGGTCCACATTGAACACTGGGTGTAGGCCAAGGAACGGTGGGGTGTTGAGCTCAAAAGCATTGATACCCACAACCTTGGTTATAGTGTAGGGCCCATAGCGAAGTTGTCGGAGCTTTTGATGGGGCCATGTGAGACGCTCCTTCTGCAAATGTAACCAGACTTTGTCGTCAACCTGAAACTGGTGTGGTACAATGTGTTGATCATGGAACTGCTTGTACTTAGCATTGCATTTCTACAAAATCTCATGGACATGTTGGAGGATGTGCTGAAACTGCTCAATGAATCTAGTGGCTTTATCGACCGCAGACTAATCATGGGATGATTCTATCTCTGTGGTGGAAAGAGGTAGTGCAACATCAATGTGACCCAAGGGTTGGAATCTCAGCCCCACCTGAAAGGGGCTATGATCGGTCGAGCTATGGAGAGATCTGTTGTAACTGTGTTGAACATAGGGGAGACTCCCATCCCATGTACGTGGATTCTTAGAGTTGTACATGCGCAGGATGTGCACAATCATCTGATTGACGACCTGTATTTGGTCATTTGTTTGGAGGTGGAAAGAAGTGGATTTTATGATCTTGGTGTCCAACAGTGACCACATACTCGACCAAAATGTGTTGAGGAACCTGTTGTCCCGGTTGGAGATGATGGTATGTGGTATCCAAAAGTGGACCCACACTCGTTTGAAGAAGAGCTTGGCATCATCTGTCATTGTGATATTCTTCTTGCAGGTTGTGAGGATGGACATCTTTGAAAACCGATCATTGACTACAAATACGTAGTCATTTCCTTGCTTGGTGGATGAAAGGCCCGACATGTAATCCATTGAGATGGATTCCCAAGGCTTCTCGGGAGTAGGAAGAGGGGTGTATAAGCCTTGCTTCTTGATGGCTGGCTTGGAAATAGCACATGCAATGCAATATATGATATACTTGTTGACGTCCTGTCGAAGTTTTGGCTAATAAAAATGTTTTAGAAGAATGACCATAGTTTTCTCCACGCCAAAATATCCTTCCATCTGAATGTAGTGGTATTCCCAAATCAGCTTTGCAGGCTCTCTTGTAGGAACACAAAGATGACCCATGTGGCATAATAGTTCGTCCTGAATGTGAAAATCGGTGACAGGTGGTGGCGAAGTCAGGATCTTGCTGATAAAGTTGGGGCCACTTAGATGCTTCATGTCCACAAGAATGGAGCACAGTGGTGAGTGAAGCCACATGAGGTTGACTGAGAAAGTCAATGACACAATTTGAGATCCCCGTCTTATACTTGATGTTGAGATGGAACTGCTGCATTTAGGTCGACCACTTCTGATGGCGATCATTCTACAATTTCCCCTATGTCTGTATGAATTGTAGGGGCTTGTGATCAATGTGTATGATCATCTCCTTCCTAGAATGTGATGTTTCCATTGACGAAAGGATTGCACAATGGAAAACATTTCCTTTTCATAGGTGGGGTATTTATGAACAATATCTGAGAGTGTCTCTCTATGTTATGCCATTGGATGACCGTGTTGAGTGAGAAATGAGCCCACATCATAGTTGGATGTATCAGTCTCAATCTCAAATGGTTGTTGTGGATCAGGAAAGGAGAGTACTAGAGCAGAGCACAAGCGATGCTTTAGATCATTAAATACTCATTGTTGTTCCTTCCCCCACACGAAATTGGCACTGCCACTGCCCTTGTTCACCTAGTCGAGGGCCCATGCAATATGGGATAATCCCAACACAAACTGTCGATAGAAGTTGGCTAGTCCCAAGAAGCTCTGAAGCTCAGTCAGTGTGGTCAGGGCTGGCCAGTCACAGATGACTTGGATCTTAGCTGGGTCAACATGTACCCCATGCTCATCAACAATGTATCCCATGTATTGGACCCTGTTCATGCAAAAAGAGCATTTTTCCAAGTTGGCATATATCTTGTGTTGCCACAAAGTGCTCAAAACTTGTTGAATATGCCGCATGTGCTCTTCCCACATTCTGTTGAAGATAAGGATGTCATCCAAATATACCACAAAAAAGGAGTTGGTGAAGGGTCTCAATACATCATCCATCAATTTCATGAAAGTGGTTGGTGCATTTGTTAAGCCAAAGGGCATGACCAACCATTTCAAGATACCTTCTTTAGATTTGAAGGTTGTCCTCCATACATTAGTTGGTTCAATGGGAACCTGGTGGTATCCATACTTTAGGTCAATATTGCTGAAGAAATCCCCCCCCTTGAGTTGGTCAAGAAGGTCATCAATCCTAGGAATGGGGTACCAGTTCTTGACTCTAATTTTGTTTCAGGCTCTATAATCAATGCATAGTCGCCAAGTCTTGTCCTTCTTCTACACCAGTACAATTAGGCTTCTCAAGGGGAGGAGTTGGGTATGATGCACCCCTTTTGAAGAAGCTCTTGGATTTGATTCCTGATTTCATCATTTTCCATCAGCGAGTGACAATAGAATGGTCCATTAGGTAGAGGTGCACCGGGGGTCATATCAATTGGATGCTTGAATTGCCAGTGTGTTGGTACCCCTGTGGGTGAGGTGAAGCTGTTTTTGTATTCTTCCACGATCCCATACATTTGATTCTTCTATAAAGAGAGGCTCTATGTAGAGGCCACGGATGTGGTGGTGACCTTCTACTTACTATGACCACGGATCACAAAGAAGAAGAAGTTCTCATTTTGTGAAATGACCTTACTGCATTGCTTAGCATAGATTAAAGAAATAATAGTAGCCGATCCTACCTCTGGTATCCTGTACAATTTTCTACCCAAAGTAATAATAACAGTGCGGGGTCTAAACTCATACACAACATGACACTTCAAAAAATATGGTTGTTCAAAAAAAAATCACAAAATTCAAGGGGATCAATATCACACAGTACCTCATCTATGAAAGGCTTGATGACATAGGGAAAACAACATTTTTGGTTGAAACATAGATCTCTTCCTTGGTGAATCCATCCAATGGTGTAGGGATGTGGGTGCGATTTCGTTGGCAGGTTTATCCGCTTGAAGACCTCTTTTGAAATTAGGTTCTTCTAGCTACCACTATCAAAAATGAAATTAAGCGGATCCCCTTTTACCCACATCTGTGAGTGAAAGAGGTGTTTCCCTTCCTCTGGTTCTTCTGGTTCACTTGGCCAAACTTTGGTGGTAGTGACAGTGGCATTGGTTTCGACATCGATAATCCACTTCCCTCCTTCAGGATTTGATTCGGAATCATAATCAATGTTTGACTCAGAATCCTTCAGTGCGACCACGAGTGACTACTTGGAGTGACATTCTTCAGTGTTGTGCCAAGGGCTTTTATGGTACTCACACCATTTTCCCATGTCCTTCTTTGTCTTCTCATTTCCCTTCTTTTATTTTGGCTTGGACTAGTTGTCCTGAGGGCAGCCATCTCGGCTTGGTCCCTTACTATGTGGGTTGGGGGCACCTTTGCCCTACTTCGGCTGTGAAGAGTTTGTAGATCCAAACTATTGCCTCTTCTGCTTAAATTTTTGCTCGATCTTGATAGTGTATCTATAATTCATGCCCAATGACACGATGTCCAGAAACTCCATTTCTATTTGAATGTATCTATGAAAAAAACTGCAGTATTTGAGCACCAGATGACAGTCAGATTATTTGATACCCAATTTGGTGCATAAGGTATGGAAAATATTGGTGAAATATGGTACTGTCTGGTCCTTTTCTTGATGTACGGTGGTCCATATGGTGTACTTTTCCTCGTAGCTTCCAACAGGGTAATATTGTTCTTTAATTGCATCCAGAAAGGAATCCCATGTAGGGGTCACCACAAACATTGCAGATTCCTCTACGACCCTTTGCTCAGAGTAAGTATCCCACTAGTATTTAACATGAGGGACATCCTTAAGGAGTGAAAAAGTGATATTTTCCCTATCGTAAAAATTGTGGACCGAAAAATGCCCTTCGATCATATTCAACCATTTATCTACAACATCCGCATCTATAAGTCCTTCAAATAATTGAATATCGAAATTTATCTGTACCTTGAAGGGGGTTGCATGGTCAATTGATGAAGATTCTTCTCTTATGGGAAACTGTCGAAGGATCTATGTGAATTTGTCCATCATTTCGTTCCTTTTTCGTGCGAGGGATTCCTTGAGAAACATTTTAATAGGATCTCCTGCTCCATCATCTTTATTTTTGTCCCCCATGGGTTTTTGTCGAGATCAGCGTGACCGATATTGCAATGGCTCGATTGGTCTGAGTCCCAACTTCTTGTACCTACATCTTATCGGGGACATGCACGAAGAAAAATAAATGAAGAGCAGACCACTCTGATACCATTGATCCAAATTTAGGATCGGAATGAAGTGATTAACATACCAAATACAATAAACACAAAGATATGAAGAATAACACAGATATCTAGTGAACAATATCTTCTATTGAATAATGAAATAGGCTAAAACTATAAAACTGCATAACTGAAACACTTGCTCGAATGGTGGTAGCTATCTCTAAGAAGAGATGTGGCTGCTACGCACATTCATCTGAGAAGAATGAATACAATGAGGCTCTATAGGCCTTTTTTATATTACTCATGAATTCCAAAACCCTAGACATCCAAAAACCTAACCCTAGGAGGTGAAACGTCAAAAGTCATGTGGGCCCCCATGGGTAAGTTGGTACCTCAAATTTCTAGGGTCATAAATTTTGCATACAACCTCCATTTTAGATGTGTGATAGCTTGTTGGAAAGGTCTTTAAGAGAACTACACATTCTGTTATCAAACTCTAACTTTTTCTACATATTGATTGTGGCGAGCCAAAAAAACTATGTTTAGGCCTCCAAAATGGCCCTGGAAGTACACTAAGATGTGCTGACATAAAAACATGCAAAATAATCTAGTTGGATTAGGTGAAAGGCCAGCAATATCCACCTGGAAGATGTGTAGGGATTCAGACATCCCCATAAGTGTAGAGCCCACAATTACAAAGAAGTACAGAAGAACATGTTGAACTAATAAATGGACAAGAGGAGCCAGTTGGGATAGGTGGTTAGCCACTAATATCCAACTGGATCAACAATTTTGATATAAATTATGAATTCTATTAATTCAAGTTTGTGATGATTTTGATATAAATTATGAAGTTTATTAATTGACATGTATTTTTGTTGTTGACACTATTTTTCTACGAATTTGTTTGTGTAAAAATTGAGTTTATTAGTTGTGTATGTTGGAAATAGTAATTACAAGTCGGTGAGCTCACATCTCCACCGATTTTTCAATTAGCATATTTTTTAGTCCGTTGTTTTTTCAGCTAGTCAATTCAATATGAAAATGAAAAGGTGCACGTTTGCTCAAACTCACTCTTAGTTAGTCGACAAATAGGGGAGTAAATTAATGAAGCCGATCTTCATCTTTCTCGAGTCTAGTTAAGTAGTTGAGAGTTAGTCTAATTAATGGTCATCTTAAATGTTTGATTTTGGTTAGCTTACTTAGGAATTCACACTCATATTATTATAAATATGTAGTTAATCATATACACATGTAGAGAGGTAGAAAGTTAAGAATAAAGTAGAAGCAACAGCTGAATAGTCAAAGAAGCCTGAGAGCACAAGATCCGTGTCTGTTAAGTCAACATAAAAGTTGTTGGAGCCGAATCTCAACACAATATTGTATTATGTAAAAACATGCAACACATCAAGGTTGAGTATATATCAATATTTTTTGGTTGTTGATTAGTTCATGTGTAATTTTGAGCTTCTTTTGTGTTTATGACTTCATGTGTTAAAGATTAGCATAGAGTGAACAAATTGGATCATTAAGTGTTTTTATTATAGCACGCAGTAAATCGTGCATTTTGTAAACTACGCAGTAAGTTCTACAACTTCAGTCAAAAAGTTTTGTGGTGCACAATATTTTTTGTTGCATTGCACACAATTTTCCTACATGCTTCAGATCCTAGATATGGTATTAGAGCAAGTTGATCAAAGAAGTTTCTATCAAAACAAGTTTATAAGAATAGTAACTATGTTGGAAGGTGAAAATGGCCTCTACTTCAAATTTGCAACCTCCCACCTTTATAGGGAAGAACTATGAGATGTGTTCCTTGACCATGAAAGCATTATTCGAAGGTCAATATGTATGGGAGATAGTTGAGAATGGTTATGTGGAACCAACAAATTAGGCAGCATACAATGCCCTCACACAATATGAGAAGGATGATTTGAAATATCAAATAAAGAAGGATGGAAAGGCGATGTTTTATATACATCAAGCCATGCATGAGAGAATACTCCCAAGAGATGCATAAACAAAGAAAGCCAAGGAAGCATGAGACATATTACAAACCTTTTATCAAGGTATGGACAAAGTTAATACCTCAAAACTACAAATTCTTAGATGAGATTTTGAAAATCTATCAATGAAAGTCACAGATTCAATAGATTCATTTTATACTCATGTTATTGCCCTGATAACTCAAATTAAGTCTCATGGTGAAACCATAGAGGAAATAAAAATTGTTGGGAAGGTAATTAGGAGTTTTCCTCCTAAATTTGATACCCTTGTTGTAACTCTTGAAGAGAGGAAAGACTTGAGTCAGTATATCCTATATGAGATGCAAGCTTCCCTCATTAATCATGAACACATATTGAATAGGTCAAGCATTTCATTAGAGAATGCATTTTCCGTGGAGTCATCTATAATCCGTGGAAGAGGAAGGGGGAGATCTAACTCTAGAGGCAGAGGAAGAATTTATGTCAGAGGTGGACGCAATAGTAGTCCTAGAAATATTGGTGGAATAAGTCAAAATCCATATAATAGTCAGCCAAATAATCAGACAACTGATAAATCTAAGATTCAATGTCATTACTTTAAAAAGTATGGGCATTATGCAAATGAGTGAAGAAAGAAACAATATAATCAGAATAAGCAAGGAAAAGATCATTCACACAATGAAAACAATTCCTCTAATACTATGTTCATGGCACATGATGAAGCAATGCCTATATTATCACTAGTTAAATGCAATGTTTCTTAAGAAATTCCATGTGACATTTGGTATCTAGATTCAGGATGCAATAACCACATGATAGGAAACATAGAATTGTTTTCCAGTTTGGATAAGTCATTCCAAACTAAGGTTATACTTGGAACAGACATCCAAGTCATTGTCTTAGGAAAAGGAAGTATAAACATTTTAACTAAGAAAGGATAACAAAACATTATTCTTGATGCATATTATGTTTCTGTTCTGAAGCATAATCAGATGAGCAAACGATAGTTGTTACAGAAAGGATACACAAATTTTATGGAAGATAATCACTATGTGATTATGGATATATATCCAATCAATCAGCTTATTGCAAGAACTCATATGAAATGCAACATAATGTTTCCATTGACATTGAAACCATCCAAGAAGAAGAAAACAACGATAACTGTTGGTAAAGAAAAATATGTGTAGTTAGACAATTCATTTACAACAGAAGGTGCATGTAGTCCTGAAGAAAGCAACACAAATATGCAAGAAATATTTCAATATGAAGTGCAAGATGATTCTTGGCAATGGAATTTTAGATTTGGACATATAAAATTTGGAGGTATAAAGTTGCTACACACAAAGGATATGGTAAAAGGTTTTCCATTAATAGAAAAACTAGAAAGAATATGTGAAGGCTGCATTTTTGGAAAATAACACAGGGAACCATTTCGAGTTGGTAAGTCATATGGATAAAAATCTCCATTGGAAATTGTACATTCAGACATTTGTGGATCAATGAAAACACCATCTATAGGAGGTAGTACATATTTCTAACATTTATTGATGATTTCTGAAGAAAGACATGGATTTATTTTCTAAAATATAAATCTGGTGCATTGGGTTGTTTTCAGCAATTCAAATCACTTGTGGAGAGACAAAGTGGTTATTACATCAAGTGTATGAGAACTGATAGAGGAGGAGAATACATCTCAAGAAAATTTCAGAACTTTTGTAAAGTTCATGGCATATATAAGCAATTTACCACATGGTATACACCACAACATAATGGTGTCACATAAAGGAACAATAGAACCATCATGGAAATGGAATGAAGTATGTTGGAAGCCAAACATTTTTCAAATGAATATTGGGTTGAGGCAGTAGCAATTGCAGTATACATCATGAACAAATTTCTGAAAAAGAGTGTGAAGAACAGAGTTCCTCAAGAAGCTTGGACATGTATGAAACATAATGTGGTGCACCTGAAAGTATTTGGTTGTGTTGCATATGCACATGTTCTAGATGAGCTGAGAAAGAAGATGGACAACAAAGGACAAAAATGTGTATTGTTTGGATATTCTGAATATACAAAAGAATACAATTTGTATGATCTTGTCGCAAGGAAAGTCATAATTAGTTGCAATGTTCATTTTGTGGAGAATGAATCTTGGGATGGAAGCATAGTAAAGACAGTCAAAATTGTTAATCTTATTGAGCATGATGACATATAAGAAGAAGTGGTTAAAAAACCAAGTACAAGTCAGTGTGCAATTCCTTCTACTCCTAGAACTGTGACAAAAATCCTAACACAATCTACTCCAATAAGATCAGTAGGTGTGCAATCCACACCTAGGGCACAACAAAATCCAGCAAACAATCCAAGTAGTTCTGCATCTCTAGATCCAACACTAGAAATTTTGTTACCAAGAAAGATAAGAAGTCTGCACAACATCTATAATGAGGACACCACAAATTCATTTTCAGTTTTTTCTCTGTTTTCACAAATAGATGACCCATTAACTTTTGAAGAAGCTGTCAAAGATGATGTATGGGCTCAATGTTGGGTATGTGTTATATTCTTTGCATGAGTAGTAGTGTCCGAGTGTCTGCGCCAGGTGCGCAAGGGGGTTAGAGGGGGAGTGTAGCACCCCCAAATTTTTTTTTTCGGGACGACATATTTCCGGAACCACATGATATCAGGTGGTTTTTCGGCACATGGTTTTTTGCCGATGGTTTTCTATTTCCGGTTAAGGAATTATGGTTTTGGACTAATCCAGGTCATTGGGTTAGGGTTTTGGATGCCGCTGGCTCCTATATGTATATTGTATTGTAAACAATGTAACACAATGTATGAATATAATATATGCTGGTTTTCCCGGTTTGGGCTTCCAGGTGAAAAATCTTTGTGTAATGTTTGTATTTTCCATTGTATCTTTTCTGTTCTTTTCTAAATATCAGTTTGCAGTAGATATTGCACAAGGTTAGAATTTACACTCAATCCATGGATGAAGAAATCAAATGCATAGAGAAAAATCAGAAATGGAAGCTGGTAGATGTACTTGAAGACAAGGAAGTGATAAGTGTCAAATGGATTTATAAAACCAAACAAGATGGAGAAGGAAATGTGTAGAAGAACAAGGCAAGGTTAGTTGCAACAGGGTTTACACAACAACCTGGAATTTATTTCAATGAAACATTTGCACCAGTTGCGCACATGGACACAAGCATAACTATGTTAACCATTGGAGTGCAGAATAGATTGCTAGTCTATCAAATGGATGTAAAGTTGACATTCTTGAATGGACATTTAGAAGAAGAAGTGTATGTGGAAAAACCACAAGGCTATGAGGTTATAGGACAAGAAAAAAAAGTGTACAAATTGAAGAAAGAACTGTATGGGTTGAAGCAAGCTCTCATAGATTGGTACAGTCACATAGATTCCTATCTCACATAGAATGGATTTCAGAGAAGTGAATGTAAGACAACACTATACATCAAAGAAAATCAACAAGGTATTATGTTAATTGTTTGTTTGTATGTGGATGATTTGATTTTTACAGGGGATTTTGGCATAGAATAATTTAAGTAAGTCATGAAGGATGAATTTGAAATGACTGATTTAGGGATTATGAGATTTTTTTTGGGTATTGAAGTTCACTAGTCCAAAACTGGTATATTTATATCACAATCTAATTATGCGCATGAAATTTTGAAAATATTCAACATGATAAATTCCAAAGCAACCCCAACACCTGTCATAATAGGATTGAAGTTAAGAAAAGAAGATGAAGGGTCTAAGATAGATCCCACACTGTTTAAAATACCGGTAGGCAGTATTATGTATCTAACAATAATAATGCCTGATATTATGTATGGAGTGAGCCTAATTTCAAGGTTCATGGAAACTCCAAAAGAATCACATTGGAAAGAAGGAAAGAGAATTATGAGATATGTAAATGGAAAACAAGATTTTGGATACACTGACAGTGATTGTGGAGACAACATAGATGATAGAAAAAGTACCTCTGGGTACACATTTCATTTTGGAATAGGTATAGTATCATTGGAATAAAGGAAGAAACCCATAGTAACACTTTATTCAGCAGAAGCTGAGTACGTCGTAGCTACAAGCGTAGCTTTTCAAGCAATTTGGATGAGAAGAATGCTAAAATATTTGTTGCAGGAACAACAGGAACCAACTACAATATTTTGTGATAACAATTAAGCCATTATGTTATCAAAGAATCACGTGTTTCACAAGAAAACCAAGCATATTGATACAATGTATCATTTTATCAGGGAATTGGTAAATAAAAAAGAGATATGTTTAGAGTTTTGCAGGTCAAAATAACAAGTTACATATATTTTTACAAAGGATTTAGAAAGAGATGCATTCCAACATCTGCACAATAACATATGAGTGACAATATAATGTCAATTCAATTTTTTATGTAATTTTTTGTAACCCCACCTACTTATAATTAAGGGGGAGTGTTGGAAATAGTAATTACAAGTCGGTGAGCTCACATCTCTACTGATTTGTTAGTCAGTAGATTTGTTAGTCTGTCTCTTTTTTTTAGTTAGTCAATTAATCGTCAGTATGAAAATGCAAATTTTCACGTTTACTCAAACTCAATATCAGTCAGTTGACAAGCAAGGGAGTAAATCAATGAAGCCAATCTTTGTCTTTCTCAAGTCTAGTTAAGTAGTTGAGAGTTAGTCGAATTAATGGTCATCTTAAATGTTTGAGTCTGTAGTTAGTCATATACACATGCAAAGAGGTAGAAAGAACAATGTCGTGAAGAAGAAACTAGCAACAACAACTGAGTAGTCGAAGAAGAATAAGAGCACAAGCTATATGTCTGTTAAGTCAATAAACAATTTGTTAGAGCTGAAGATCAACATAGTATTGTATTTTGTAACCATGCACAATCCATCGAGGTTTAATACATATTAGTATTTTTTGTTTTTTGATAAGTTCATGTGTAATTTTGAGCTTTTGTTGTGTTTATGAGTTCATGTATTAAAGATTAACATAGAGTGAATAAATTGGATCATTAAGTGTTTTTATTACAATGCGCAATAAATCGTGCAGTCAGTAAACTGTGCATTAAGTCTTGTGATTTCAGTCACAAAATTTTGTGGCGTGCATTATTTGTTTTTGCATTGCGCACAATTTCCCTATGCGCTTAAGATCCTAGAGTGTATATGTTAGACAACTTCAACAAACAATTTGTTGAATAGGGTTTTTAGAGAAAGTTACCATATTTTGTGACAACAATTCAGCCATTATGTTATCAAAGAATCATGTGTTTCACAAGAAAACCAATCATATTGATACAATGTATCATTTTATCAGAGAATTGGTACATAAAAAAGAGATCTATTTAGAGTTTTGCAGGTAAAAATAACAAGTTACATATATTTTTACAAAGGCTTTAGCAAGAGATGCATTCCAACATCTGCACAATAACATATGAGTGACAATATAATGCCAATTCAATTTTTGATGTAAATTTTTGTAACCCCACCTACTTATAATTAAGGGGGAGTGTTGGAAATAGTAATTACAAGTCAGTGAGCTCACGTCTCCGTTGATTTGTTAGTCAGTAGATTTGTTAGTCTGTCTATTTTTTTTTCAGTTAGTCAGTTAGTCATCAGTATGAAAATGCAAATTTGCACGTTTACTCAAACTCAATATCAGTCAGTTGACAAGCAAGGGAGTAAATTAATGAAGCCAATCTTTATCTTTCTTGAGTCTAGTTAAGTAGTTGAGAATCAGTCGAATTAACGGTCATCTTAAATGTTTTAGTCTGTAGTTAGTCATATACACATGCAAAGAGGTAGAAAGAACATAATTGTGAAGAAGAAAGTAGCAGCAACAACTGAGTAGTCGAAGAAGCATAAGAGCACAAGCTATATTTTTTAAAGTCAATAAAAAATTTGTTAGAGGTGAAGATCAACACAATATTGTATTTTGTAACCACGCACAATCCATCGAGGTTTAACACATATTAGTATTTTTTGTTTTTTGATAAGTTCATGTGTAATTTTGAGCTTTTGTTGTGTTTATGAGTTCAAGTGTTAAAGATTAACATAGAGTGAATAAATGACATCATTAAGTGTTTTTATTACAACGTGCAATAAATCGTGCAGTCTGTAAAATGTGCATTAAGTTTTGTGAGTTTAGTCACAAAATTTTGTGGCGTGGATTATTTATTTTTGCGTTGTGCACAATTTCCCTATGTGCTTAAGATCCTAGAGTGTATATGTTAGATAACTTCAACAAACAATTTGTTGAATAGGGTTTTTAGAGAAATTTACCATGCCTTGTTTATATGTTATGGAAGAAACATAAAATAAATTTGTAGAGAGAAACGAGATTGTTGAGAAGGAAAAATGGCACACAAAGGAAGCATGTGAGTTGGACGGGGTAGAAGAAGAACTCATAGAGATGAGGATGAGGATGAGGTTAAAGAAGGTGAAATAAATGAATTGAAGGGGATTAGCACATATGAAATCCAAGGAAGATGTCTTATGGGAGCAATGATAAGTGGTAGGAGGTGTTTTCTGAAGAGGAACACCAACTTTCCTTAAAAGTTGAGGAGAAGTTAACCAAAATACAATAAGATGTGAATTAAGAAGGAATGATAGAAGGTAAAGTACTAATTAACATGATGAAAAAAAAATCAATAGAAGGTATTTCCAAGTAAATGAGGGGCATAAGGAGTATGCATTTGAAGAGAAGATATGTCAAGTACAAGATAATGTGATTAAAACACCAAAGATAATATGAGCAATAGATATTTCTCATATTGTTGTGGATGAAGGAAAGTATGAGTAGGAATATCATGTGGTTGTATGTGTGCCAAAAGGAAAGGAGAAGAAGTGTGCGATTGAATTCTTTCCAAAGTAAACAAAGGAATACATTACATCAAATTACTTTCTAGAAAATTTTCACTAAAGTGAAGCAAATGAAGATGCTCCATAGGAGAATGTTCTTGCAGAAATTTTTTATACCCATAATACCTTTTGTGTTGATTTGTGTATGAGAGAAGACAATGTAAATGAGACCAAAGATTATTTTGAAGACCATGGAATTCCATATAATTTAGAGTAATATTGGGGTCTAAAATGGGTCTATAAGGAAAAAACTCGTTGATGATTTGGAATTCAAAAACAAATAGAATTTCAAGAGAATAGTTCAATAGGATGTATAGAAGTGGAAGATTATTATGTGTTGTATTTTTATTTGGCAGTATTTAATTACATATAAACCTTGCATTGATTAATATCTTGGTAATATAATCTCGATATATGATTATTATTATTAAAATACTAAATATTGAGTATTTTATATTATCACCACTTATAGTCCTCTAAAAAAACAACACATTGATTAAAACCATAAAGAAGTTTGGATTTAAACATTTTATATTAATAATAGTTTTAAGAAAAAATAATAATATATCTATATCTATATCTGTG
>JASDQU010107998.1:18884-29164 GCA_032191745.1 Picea mariana | reverse complement strand
AATACTTAATCATTTAATGTCTCATTTAATAATTACTCATTCATTAACCCTTAATCAAGGAGTTAATCATACTTCAACTAAGTATAATCAAAATAATTAATTAATAACTTATAATTAATTAAGGTTATATAATAATTAATTATAATTTAGCTAATGTTTAGGATTATTTATGAAATTATTCATAGTAATAAGAAAAGGGTCATTACAAAAAACCAGTAAAAGTGATATGAAAGGTGGTAAAAGGGAAGGGAAAAAACAAGGAAATACAAATAGGATTTCCTTCCCTAGTGGAGTCACCAATTTATGTTACAGAAAAATCCCCTTGCGGACAAGTGGATTTCCTCTTGGATATTGAACCCCTATAACCAAGACAGAAAGGTGCTAATGTGGACACTGACATTCCTTTTCATGAAGCTAAACTATTCAAGGAATAAGAATAAATAGAGGTAAATACTTTTATCGACATTTTTCCTTACTCGATCCAGGCTGATCTTGATCTTCAAGTTCTTCATAAATTCCCACAATACAATGAGCAGCAAGAATGAAACATACTTCCTACTCTACCATGATTAGCTTCATAATAGATCTATCAAAAGAAACAAGTTCATGAAACATACAAAAACTTAAAGGAAACAGGCCAAGCACATATTTATATTAATGAAAACAAAGCAAAGTTCTTACAACCATAGATGTAGATGCAACAGCTTCACGAAGCTCTCTTTGTCCAGACCCTTGCTCAAAATTTCCACGATCAGAATGACTGTAACTTTCACTGATAATTCTCCCTTATGAGATCATAATTTTGATGCCTCTAAAATTCCATATGATTTTACCATGAGAAGGCATCCTTATATAAGCTTGGAGAGACCCAACCACCTTAGATATTCTTGGGATAGGTTGAGGATCTTTCACCATCAGTTGTGGATCCTCCCTAAGTTGTAGCCTTGAACTCAAATTCAAATCCAACTGATTTCCAAGATAAGGTGGAAATTTCCCTAATTCTCCTCAATAGCCCAAAATTTGCTCAAACAGGTCAACGCTCCCCCAAAAGGGTGCACAGATCATTATAATTCTCCCCCAAAGAAGGCTAGGGAGCACTGGCACTCCCTGATAGTGGGTAGGGGAGTGCTACCCAAAATTCCTTTAGAAAATCCTAGTGCTCCCCCAAAAGGGTGTACATGGTGCTACAATGCACCCGCAAAGGAAGGTAGGGAGCGCTAGCACTCCCTGATAGTGGGTAGGGGAGCGCTGCCCTCCAAAATTTGTTTTTAAGTATTTTTCGCAATGGAAAAATCTTTGTACTCCTCATCAGATGATTTCTCCTTCTTAAACCAATATTTTAAGGTGTCTTAAGTGTCCTTATGATTTCATTATAGACACGATATAGGCAAGATGGTAGTATGATGTTTGGGACACTTGCGACCAAAAATGCGACACCAGTAATGACGACAATGTGTTTTCATTGAAGTGAGTAATTTTGATGTGTAACAATTATGTTGTAAATGCTCATCATTAGTGCCTATTGGCATAGGGGCTAACCCATGGTTCAACGCTACAACAACGCACCAACAAAACCCTAACTACCGGCCCTTTCAACAACACCTGGGAAGCAGATGAAGTCTCACCTGAGGTAGAGGCAGGGGTGGTTGTAGGACTCAGATGTATGCAACCTTAGATGGGACATAGATCTATGATTCTAGCACATAACAAAGCACTCATCAGTTAACATTCATCAATATTCAGTCTCAGTTATAGCATGGTTAAACCCTAATTATAGAGTATCACAATATTCATTTAGATCTAAGGTATTTAGGAACTAAGCATATCCACATAGGTCAGATCCATACTATTAAGAACATAGCATTAACATATCTATCTACCATTCATATATATTAAAGAACTAAGCAAGTAAACACATAAACGCATCAATACATCACACAAAGCAGAGAAACACAACATGTATGTGGTTCACCCCCACCCCGGGGCTACTTCCACCAATTATTTGTCTTCTTTATTAACTTATTCAATCAGTTACATGCACAAAGACTCAAAAAACCTACTCCATAGAGGACAGGGGGTCTACATAGCTCACTAGATCCTCCTTCCTCGAGTATATCTAAGAACACAACCTTCCATAGTCTCTTACAATGACTTTCACTTAGCTCTGCAAGTCCCGCATAGTATGCACAAAATAAATCTCCACTTAGCACTTAGCACTTTCAATCACATAGGTTGGACTACAACCATCACTTGCATCTAACCAAAGGGAACTTAGCCATTCATAATCACTACATCACCTTTGCTTCTATTTATATATACAAAATAATCCTAAGAATGGATAAACCCATGCACCGACATTCCCATACCCGTTACATAATCCTGAATCCCAAAAAGGGCCCTAAAAGGGGTCGAGATCCCGCGATCTCTGCTTTGTCTTGCTCTCTTCCTTAAAAAGCTTGTCAAAGTCCAAACATTAGGTCAAACATGACCAAGGATCCTCAAAACTTGGTCAAGGGCCAACATGCCCCCAACACTCACCTATGACTCATCTCGAGTCACTCTGATCTGACTAGTTCTTCTTCAAAAGCCTTGATCTTGGCTCAAGTTGCTTCGACTTGTTGTTGTGCCATGACCTCCTGTTCAATGAACTCTTGTATGAATGCTTCATTGACAGGTCCCTCTAGGCATTGTTCAGCTACAGTGATGACTTTCTCTAGTTCTTCTCCTTGGCCTTCGATCTCTGTGAACAGTTGGTAAGCCTTATCCTGTATAGGTTGGAGCTTCTAAGTCACTTCCATGAATTTTCTTTAGATAGTGTGGACCTATTGTTGGGCACTGCACTGCTATTGGGATCACTTCATTCTTTCCACAGCTAACATGGGCTTCAACTGCGCCTGTATCGTTTCTTCTTGATACTTTGCCTCTTGGAGTTGTGAATCTAGTGCCTTTAGTTCTATATTTTTAGTGAGTTGCTCATAGGTCTGGGCACTATGATCAGTGAGTTTCTTACATTCCAGGGAAAGATCCTTCATTTGCTCAACTGTGCTTCGAGCAGTTGATTCTGTTTGGTCCCTCACATCCTGTGGGGTGTTGGGCACTGTGTGGAGATCTAAGTCTGCTATTTGTTGTTGTAGTTGTTGGATAGCTTGTGAGAGATTATTTACTTGATGCATGACTTAGTATTAATCTTGTGGCTCTAATACTGTCACAAAGAAGAGTTCTCTTTTTCTTGTTGCATTTGGGCTTTCTCTTATTCAAACTTTTCCTGGAGAGAAAACTTCTCCTATTCTGCAACTTTGTGTTGTTCTATGATTACGCCTTGCACTTACTTCAAGAGCTGGGTGGCTTCTTATGTTTCTTCTTGAGCGTGATGAAGGTGAGCTTTGACCGCATCAGCTAGTCGATGGATTTGGGCTGGCTCATCTCCCAACTCTGGTTCTTCTGATGGTAGGGGCGTAGTGGATACTACACGACTGGACTAAAGGGATTATTGTACCCCTAGAATTTTGACCTCAATTCTATCATACATTTCCTCCTTCTTGGCTTCTTGTTTCTCCACGATTTCCAGTGAAGCATCATTTAGGGCTGCGACGATGAAGTTGAAATCATTGGTAGTAAGCACAATATTCATCTTGGTCACAGTGGCTTTTGATTTCTTCTGGGAAGAAGGTTTCAGGGGAGAAACCTTCCCCTTCTTTAGGGGATCAGTCTCATCTCTGGGTGGTGTTACTTCGCCTGGTTTTTGTTCAGCTCCTTTGCCATTTATTTCTTCGTCATCAACCCCTTGGTCAGGTGATACTGAAGTAGTCTTTCCTGAGGCACTGCTTAAATATTGGACCTCTTTGGTCTTATCCATTCTATTGGGCCTGGGTGTATCATTTTATTTGTGCATGGTCTCTGGGCTGCTAGGGTCAAACATAGCTGCAAGGTCTGTAGGAATAAGGAGGTCTGTGGACCAATCCTTAGTGATCTCCTCCAGGTCTTCTTCCGTGAGTTTGTAGTATGACTGAAGATGCTCCTTATGTTCATCATCTCGCGTTGTTAGGTAGATGAAGTGTTGATTTGTGCAAAACTTCATTAGGGGTCAAAACCTCTATAAGGTGTTCGGGGTCATGCGAGGTTTATATCTGATGGATCTCTTCAGCTGAAGGTAATAGGTGTGAAAAAAAGAATTCAATTGCCACTGTTTCTTCATATCACTCAAGTACCAGAGTGTGGTGAACTTCACATCCAACGGCTCAAACAACTCAATATTCGGGAAGGTCACACCTTCCAGCATCTCCCAGGAAACAAAGGTGATGAGGATTAGGAGCCATCTAAAGTGAAATGCGTAGCCTTGATCCTGTGCTTCGTGACAGTCTATCTCCAAATGATTAACTAGGTAGTTCACCCAGTTCATCTGTAGGCCTTCCACACACTTCCCTACAAGGTCAACAACAAATCCTATGACTTGCATAGGTCTGTTCTTCCTTACTAACTTTCTAGCTATTAGCTCGTAGGCTAGGTGCACTGTGTCATTATGGATGGAGGATACCTTGTATCCTCATGTTCCTTTTTCAACATCGTCATATGTATCCTTGATCTTCTGTGGTAGTGCATGATCTGTGGATTTTCCTAGATAGAACTCATGCGGGTCGGGTCCTTTCATACTTAATCCAGTGATCCTATGGATCAATGTCAGATCGATTGTAATATGGTGGTCTAGCCATAAGTAACTGCCATGGTAACATGAAAGTAATATCTTGACATAGGCATTGACTTCTTGGTTCCTTCCGAAGTGTAAGATTTTCATTACGTTTAGCAAGGTGGACTGTATGAGGTTCATTGTCCATGGCTAGGGGATTATCTTTGATTTCTTCCCCTTCATCTTGGTCAAGTATTTATACGGGGCGAGCATGCTATAGTACTTGCAATCTCCAAGGTTGAAGTCATTGAACTTCAATGCTGCAATCTTGTCCTAATGTGATCTCAATGCACGTATCCCCTTCGAGAGGTATGCAGTAACCATGGTGTACTCAAAATCTTTTGGCACGCTCTCATGGCTCACCATGTCGTCCAGAGGCGGGATGTAGTCGAGCAATATGGTTGGGATCAACTTTTCATTTGCTAAGTCATCTCTGTGTTTGGTTCTCTTTTTTGATGATGGTTGGGATGATCTAGCTCCATGAGCAGTTGATGGAGAGGCTTTCACTCCTCTCATCGATGACACTTGAATACTTGCAGACATTTCTCTTTCAAACATTACTCTTTTAGTCATTAGGTAAATGAGAACTTCTTCGACAATTTTCTCTACAGTGCTAAGATTGTCTGACATGCATGCTCATCATTGAATATTTCGGGTTCGAAGAGTAACTTATCAATGCAATGGGATGGATGGTGATAGCGTGATGATCACTGTGAAAAAAAAACTATTATGTGGGCTCAGATCATGGCTAGAAAAAGTGTTCTCGTTGTGTGTCGTGATAGGATAAATAGATAACTTGGCAACAAATCTCTTGCAATGGGTGAGAAGCCTTCATTAACTTAGTTATGTCCGTTATGGCACGGTCCCAATGGTATGGTGGAAATTGTTTTGACCATAAATGCCTTTCTACCCATTTGGTCCATCGGTCTAATGGTTATACTGTTCCCAATGGCTATATTGCTTCGCCATGGCAAAGTTCCATGTGATGTTGTTCTGATATCCCGACGAAGTTCCAATTTTGTAAATTTTTCTTCTGGGAGGTTCCCTCTAGAACCTTATGTAAATTTTCAATCTTAGCTCTCTTCTTACTTAGTTTTCTATCCTTCTTTCCAGTGAGCTTCGTCTCAAAATTCCTTTTTCCATTCTGATTCATATCTTATTTTGGTAGAGTAACTTCGCACTAGTAAGATTCTTGCCTAGAAATTAGGGGTAATACTTCTTTTCTATCTAGGATAGGTACTTCAGTCTTCTGCAAATCTTCTTGTGTTCTTCCCACTTCGACATTCAAGTCTCTTTTTTTAAGTATATTTTCTTGGTTCTGTTGTTCTTCAATCAAGTGTGCCATCCTCCTAGTCATGAAATATTTTAACTCTTGCTTCTTCTGCTATAAGATTTCTTCTTCTTTCCTTCTGGCCTGATCTCCTTCAATCCAAGGTTTTCCTAGTAACATAGAAAATGGAGTGTTGTTCTCAATAAATTTAACAACTTCAAATTATTCCTCTGTCGAAGTTCCATTGGCATTCATAGATATCTGGGTGAGAATTCCACATAGGTTTATTAACTTTTCTCTAAATAACCCTATTCCTCCCAATGAAGGAATCATAGTAGGCTTTCCTAGAATTTCCCAAGTTCTTTCTATCATAATATTTACCTGTGTTTCCTCATCCATAACACTCAATGTCGAAGTCTCCTATTCTTGCTTCTATGCACTCTTTTTCTTTGAAGATGTTTGATAAATTAATATGTCGGTGATCATTCAAGGTTTCTTTCACCTATAGAAATAATTTCTCTGATTCTTTCCTAGCAACATAACCATTTGTTGGCACAGGGGTATACCTAAGGTTTAACGCTACAACAATGCACCAACAAAACCCTAAATACTGGCCCTTTAGGAAACACCTGCAAAGTAGATGAAGTCTCACCCGAGGTAGAGGCAGGGGTGGTTGCAGGACTCAGATGTCTGCAACCTTAGCTGAGACATGAATATGTGATTCTAACACTTAACATAGTACTCAACAGTTAACATTCATCAATATTCAGTCTCAGTTACAGTGCGGTTAAACCCTAATTACAGAGTATCACAGTATTCATTCATATCTAAGGTATTTAATCACTAAGCATATCCACATAGGTCATATCCATATTATTAATCACATAGAATTAACATATCTATCTACCATTCATATATATTAAAGAACTAATCAAGTAAACACATAAACACATCAATAAATCTCACAAAGTAGAGAAACACAACATGTATGTGGTTCACCCCCACCTTGAGGCTACGTCCACCAATTCTTTATCTTCTTTATTAGCTTCTTCAATCAGTTACATGCACAGAACCTCAAAAACTCTACTCCATAGAGGACAGGGGCTTTGTGCAGCTCACTAGATCCTCCTTCCACAATCTCTTAAAATGACTTGCACTTAGCTCTGTCCCACATAGTATGCACAAAAGAAATCTCCACTTAGCACTCAACATTTTCAATCACATAGATTGGAATACAACCATCACTTCCATCTAGCCAAAGGGCACTTAGCCATTCATACTCACTACATTTCCTTAGCATCTATTTATATATACAAAATAGGCCTAAGCATGGGTAAACCCATGGGCCGACATTCCCATACCCGTTACATAATCCCGAATCCCAAAAAGGGCCCTAAAAGGGGAAGAGATCCCATGATCTCCACTTCGTCTTGTGATCCACCTTTGAAAGCCCATCGAAGTCCCAAAATTAGGTCAAACATGATCAAAGATCTTCAAAACTTGGTCAAGGGCCAACAATTCCCACTGTCCAAAGATTCTTTGTCTTTTATGGCAATTATCCTAAGGTTCTTTGGTTCTCTATCAGTCACAATTTTTTGTCTTCTCTGGTACTTACAGTCAGTCATTTTCATGGATTCTTTGGCTTCTAAGCCCCTTCCTTCACGTGACCATCGGTGGTGACCATACGCCTATTCAAAGGTGCTTCACGATCTTGGTCTAGCGAGCGCTAGCTGCCTTTTTTTCGATATGACCTTGGGCTATGAACTTCACATGACCATGTGATTGCGGCCACGTCCATAGGCAGTTTGAGGGAAACCTGTTTTCGCCCCACAATTCACTACAGAACTCCACATATGCCTTTGGCGATACCATTTTTTTGATTGTGGCCTGCTCACGAAAATCTAAGATCCGAGCATATTTTGATCCTGCAATGCAATGGGACCATCGATCTCATGATCTTGACGGTGCTCCTAAATGGACGGTTTAGATTTGATATTTCATGATCTTCAGATCAGATCCAACCTCCTAAATCAATGGATGTGATTTATTTTGTGATCCTTGCTTCGGGAGTTTCAAATATCAAACCCTGCTTTCTTCCATGTGCCAATCTTCTAGAGCCAATGATTCGCGGACAACTGTCCTTCTCAATTGACAGCTCTGCCTCCACTTCAAGATTTTGACCTTTTATCCAAATCAACGGTTCTACGTTCCCTTTCTCGATCAACGGTCGAGATCTCCTTCAGGTCTCTGAACTTCTGAAATCTCAAATCTCAAACTTACGCTCTAGATCAGATGACCTAGATTCACTTTGGACGATCTAGTGACTGAGATTTACTTCAGACGATCCAATGTTCGAGAATGTATTTCAACTCTCTAGCTCTCTAGACTTTGGATATTTCAAATCTCAAATTGATGCTTTGGATTAGATGGCCCAGATTCACTTCGGATAATCAGATGCTTGACATCTTCTTCATATGTTCCGACGACTGAGATTTACTTCAGACGATCCGATGGTCGAGAATGTATTTCAACTCTCCAACTCTCTAGGATTCAGGGATTTCAAATCTAAAACTGAAACTCTCGAAGTGATTTCTATGGATCTTAACCTCCTCACATATTTAGACCAGAAACAAATGATGTTCGTTGGATCAAGATATTAGATTAATGACTCGATCTGTCCGAAATGCAGCTTTTCTTTGGATTAAATCCAACGGCTCTCCATATTTTCTTATCCTATCCTTCCATTTAATTTGATCCGTTGACTAACGAAAATTCAGGTGATCGAGATCTTAGATCTCAACCCTTGCTTATCCTGTCCTTCCACTTAAGGTGAACCAACGGTCATGAAATTTTCTCCATCTGATGGTCCTTATTCATTTCAGATTTTTGGGCTTTGGGTAATTCAACTTTCAAGTTATGAATTCTTCCAAAGTTATATTCCCTGAACAATAACCTCCTCACAACTTTTGACATGAACCAAATGTTGTTCATCGATCATGTTCTTAGATCGATGGCTCGATCTATCTTTGGTGCTGCTCTTCTAGCCTATCTTGTCCTTCCACTTAAAAGTGATCCAATGGTCGTGAAGACACTTGAATAAGATCAATGATCAAGGAAGGTTGTGGAACCACAACTTTCAAGTTATTTAACTCATCACCAAAACTTTGTAATTTGAATTTGTGCGTTGTTGGTGAGGTAACCACAATCGTCAATCTTCGAGGCTATAAGATCTGACGGTCCTGACTAATTGAGAGATTAGAAATAGAATGATATTTAATTATCCTTTAGATCTCCATAATATATGATTCAAGTGGATATCGGTGGCCACCCACCTTTTCCAACTGGCTCAAAACAATTTTCTGGCAATTTTGGTAATTTACTATTTTTAGCAGTTTTCACTTCTGGAGTCGTTTTGAGGCCTTAAACAATTTTTTTTGGGAAAACAAGTTTGAAATATGTAATATCCTTCCATATTTCCCCTAAAATGAATATCCTCTATGATACCTTTCCAACAGGCTATCATATTCCTAAAATGGAGATCGTATGCAAAAGTTACGACCCCGGGAAGTTGATGTACTAACTTACCCAAACGAGGCCCACATGACTTTTGGTGCTTCATCTCCTAGGGTTGAGTTTTTGGATGTCTAGGGTTTTTGGAATTCTTGTTTTTTGTAAAAAAGGCCTTCAAATACTCATTGTAATCATCTTCTGGCGAATGAGCGCATCCATCACATCTCTTCTCCGAGATAAGCCACCACCATTCCATCAAGCTTATTTCTGTTGCATTTTACAGTTTCAACTTTTTTCCTTATTGAATAGAAAACCTGTTTTACTGTATCTCTGTTATTTTGTGTTAAGCACTTGTTAATAATCTGTAGTCATTTCATTCTTCTCATAAAATCTAGATCAGTTGTATCAAAGCGGTCTTCTCCTTGTCATCTTAATGCATGTCCCCAACGAGGTCGGAGTGCAAAGAGTTGGGTATTGATCTTGTTTCTCTTGAGGACAAATTCTATCACATGCCCAAGTGAAATATCATGGTAGGAGAAATGAAAGATGATGGGACAAGAGATCCTTTCAAACTATTGATTTAGGAATTCCTCACGCAACAAAGGAACAAGACAATGGATAGTTTCGAGCTAATCCTTTGGCGGCTACCAACAGGTGTTGCATCTTCTTTGAGCGGAGGCACCATCCCCTTCAAGGTACAAATAAACTTCGATATTATTATAATTTAAGGTCATATAGACAGAGATGTTGTAGACAAGTGATTGAATCTACTAGAAGGGTATTTTTCTATCCATAGCTTTTAGAATAGAGAAAAGA
>JASDQU010107998.1:0-18864 GCA_032191745.1 Picea mariana | reverse complement strand
TTTGTGCTCCTCAAAGTTGTTCCCCATGTCAAAGATTGGTGGGAAACCTTCTGTGAGCAAAAGGAAACAAAGGAACTCTCATTATTTATAGTCACGGTCACTTGGGAATCCTTAAGGGATACTATTAAGGAACAATACTACCCTGTCGAAAGTTATGACGACTTGTATACCAAATGGACCACACTGCAGCAAGAAAGAGACCATGCAGTGCCAGATTTCAAAAATATCTTCCATAGCTTGCGCACCAAGATAGGTATCAAAGATTCAGAGTGACATCTAGTGCTCAAGTATCGTGGTGCTCTGCATAGATACATCCGGACTGAAATGGAATTTCTGGACATCTCATTCTTGGGCGTGGCCTACTAATATGCCATCAAAATCAAGTAAAAGTTCGAACAAAAGACACCTAGGAACCCCTCATAACAAAATCTAGGAAAGGGAAGCCCCAACCCAAAAAACAAAGGACAATATCAGGACAAATGATCCAAGCCACAAGAAAATAAGGACACTAAGAAAACAAAGAAAGATACCGAGAAGTGGTGTGACTTCCATAAGATCCCTTGGCATAACACTGCTAATTGCCACTCAAAGCAGTCACTGGTGGCCGAAGTGAAAGCCTCTAAATCAGATGCAGGTTATGAATTTGAGCCAGAACCAGAAAGGGGAATATAGATCATTGATGTGGAACCCACTGCCACCATTTCTACCACCAAGCTCTAGTATGGTGAACCAGATGAGCCAGAATAAGGAGAGCACCTCTTCCATTCACAGATGTGGGTAAAAGGCACCCTGCTACACTTCATCGTTGATAGCGGTAGTCAGAATAATATCATATCATCATAGGTCATCAAGTGGCTATCCCTGCCAACAATGTCACACTCACAACCCTACACCATTGGATGGTTGCACTAAGGAAGAAATCTCTGCGTCATCCAACTGTGTTGACTGTCATACGACATCAATCCCTTCAAAGACGAGGTATTGTGTGATGTTGATCCTCTTGAATTTTGTGATGTTCTTTTGGGCCAACCTTATTTATGGAAACGTCATGTTGTATATGATTCTAGGCCTCGTAGTGTTATTATTACTTTGAATAGGAAATTGTACAGGATACCCGAGGCAGTCCCACCTAGTGTTATTTCATTGATCTCTGCTAAGCAATTTAGGAAGGTCATCTCTCAGACGGGGAAGTTTATCTTCTTCATGATTCACTCTCATAATAAGAGAAAGATCACATCCACATCCAGGGTCTCTATGGATAAACTCTCCACACAGCAGAAGCAAGTAGATAAGGTCATGGAAGAATACTAAGATATCTTCTCCTCACCTATCAGGGTACCTTTACACTACCAGGTCAAGCATGCCATCAATCTGACCCCCCACACACCACTGCCCAATGGGCCAGTCTATTTTCTCTCTCGATTAGAGAATGAGGAGATTAAGAAATAGATCCAAGAACTTCTCCACAAGGGGCACATCCATCCCAGCTCATCACCTTGCAGGAGCCCAATTGTGTTGGTACAGTAGAAATATGGAACCTAGCGACTCTGCATTGATTACCGAGATATGAATAAAATCACAGTCAGAAACTAGTACCTGGATCTCTGAATCGATGACCTCCTTGATCAAATCATAGGGGCCAAATACTTCAATAAGATTGATCTAAATTCTTGCTACCATCAGGTCCCGATAGAATAGAAATATGTATGGAAGATCATCTTCAAGTTAAAGGAAGGCCTTTTTGAATGGTTGGTCATGCCATTTGGTTTGACAAATTCTCTAGCCACTTTCATGAGGATGATGGACAATATCCTGCGACCATTCACCAATACTTTTTTAGTGGTGTATCTGGATGACATTCTCATTTACAACAAGACTTGGGCCGAACACTTGCAGCATATTCAATAGGTTCTACACACCCTGCGGAAACACAAGATATATGCCAACTTGGAAAAATGATCCTTCAGCATGGACAGGGTCCATTACCTAGGCTACAATGTTGATCATCATGGTGTACATGTAGATCCAGCCAAGATCCAAGTCATTCGTGATTGGCTAGCCCCAACCACAATCACTGAGCTTCGGAGCTTCTTGGGCCTTGCCAATTTCTACCACAAGTTTGTGTTGGGATTATCCCATATTGCATGGGCCCTCATCCAAATAACCAGAGGTGGTGTTAAGGATAAATTTGCATGGGGCTGATCCCAAAAACAAGCATTTGATGATTTGAAGCAGCGCTTGTGCTCAACCCCAATACTTTCACTTTTACCGGACCTACAACAACCCTTTGAGATCGAAACAAATGCATCAGACTATGTTGTGGGTGCCATTCTCACTGAGCATGACCACCCTGTGGCCTATCATAGTGAGATACTATCATATGTTGTCCATAAGTACCCTATTTACGACAAAGAAATGTACTCCATTGTGCAATCCTACCACTAATGGATACATTACATTCTTGGGAAGGAGACAATCATCCACACTGATAATAAGCCACTGCATTTCATGAAGACACAAGGAAAATTGTAGAATGACCACCATCAAAAGTGGTCCACATACTTGCAAAAATTCCACCTCAACATCAAGTATAAAACAGGAAGCACCAATCATGTTGTTGATTGCCTCAATAGACCACCAGTCATGGTACTCACCACGGTGCTAGAATGTTGTGGCCATGAGACCTCTGGATGGCCCCAACTCTATGAGACAGACCCAAACTTCGACACCACCTACCAAATGTTGGGGGAAAATGCAATTGTCAATAATTTCCATCTTTAGGATGGGTTGTTGTGTCGTCTGGGCCATATCTGTGTTCCATCAAGATAACGAATGAAGCTAATATGGGAAGCCCACTATAGTCAGGTGGTAGGACACTTCGATGTCGAAAAGACAGTGGTAATGCTACATAAACATTTCTACTGGATGAAACTTTGACAGGAGGTCAACAAGTATATCAGGTCCTCTATTGCTTGCACTATTTCCAAATTGACCACTAAGAAACAAGGCCTATACACCCCTCTTCCTACTTCTGACAGGCCATGGTAATCCATATCAATGGACTACATGTCAGGCCTCCCATCCACCGAGCAGGGAAATGAATGTGTTTTTATGGTTGTTGATTTCTTTTGTAAGATGATGATTTCAGTTGCTAGCAAGAAGAACATCACAGCAGAGGCCACTGCCAAGCTCTTCTTTGAATGGGTCTGGGTACATTTTGGAATCCCAAAAAACATTGTCTCAGATCGGAACAAACAATTTCTCATCACATTCTGGTCGAGCCTCTAGTCACTACTGGACACCAAGCTCACCAAATCCACGGCCTTCCACCCCCAGACAGATGGCCAAACTGAGTTCGTAAATCAAATGATTTTTCATATCCTTTACATGTATAATTCAAAGCACCCTTTCACATGGGATGAGAGCCTTCCCTATGTCCAACATAGCTACAACCGATCCCTACATAACTCAATCGACCACAACCCCTTTCAGGAAGGGGTTGGGATTCCAACCATTGGGTCCCATAGATGTTTCACTTCCCCTTGCGTTCACCTCAATCGACTCATCTCCTACTCCAAGTGAAGTTGAAAAAGCCACCTAGTTCATTGAGTGGATCCAACACATCCGCCAACAGGTTTAGGATATCGTACATAAGTCTAATGATAAGTAAAAACAATGCCATGATCAACATCGGGTGCCACATAAGTTTCAGGTGGGCGACAAAGTTTGGTTGCACTTGCATAAAGAACGCCTTATAGGACCCCATCAGAAGCTTCGTCCATTCTATTATGGGTCGTACACCATCACTATGGTCATGGGGGATTATTATTTTGAGCTCAACATTCCTCCTTTCCTTGGCCTGCACCCAGTGTTCAACATGGATCTCCTTCGCCCTTATTTCCCACCATCATTGAACACCTCATAAGTAGTACAAAAATTGCCACACATATCAAATTGTGGACACATAGATCAAGGGAACTCAACAACAAAGGACCCCGCTTTATCAAGTCGTCAAAGCTGGGTAGCTCTTGCACCAAGGCAAGTGGCTCATTTGAGGCCAAATTCAGTAGAAATTTCCTCGTTTGATGGGGGACCTCAATGAAATGGAGACCATTGCTTCCTAAGTATTGAGGATTGATCTAGGTGGATATTAGTGGCCACCCACCTTTTCCAACTGGCTCAAAACAGTTTTCTAGCAATTTTGGTAATTTACTATTTTTAGTAGTTTTCACATCTGTAGCCATTTTGAGGCCCTAAATGATGTTTTTTGGGAAACCAGGTTTGAAATATGTAAGTTCCTTCCATATTTCCCCTAAAATGAATCTCCTTGACAATACCTTTCCAACAATCTATCATACGCCTAAAACAAGGATCGTATGCAAAAGTTACGACCTCGGGAAGTTGATGTACTAACTTACTCAAACGGGGCCCACATGAATTTTGGTGCTTCATCTCCTAGGGTTAGGTTTTTGGATGTCTAGGGTTTTTGGCATTCCTGTTTATTGTAAAAATGCCTTCATATCCTCATTGTAATCATCTTCTGGTGAATGAGCACAGCCGTCACATCTCTTCTTTGAGATAAGCTGCCACCATTCCAACAAGCTTGTTTCCACTGCATTTTATAGTTTCAACTTATTTCTTATTGAATAGAAACCCATTTTTATTGCATCTCTATTATTTTGTGTTAAGCACTTGTTAATAATCTATAGTCATTTTGTTCTCATAAAATCTAGATCAATCTATCCCTATCGTTGATTTGGTGATTGTGCATCCACTGGTCACAACTTAATCCGACTTAATCTGATGGTTTGTTAGATCAACCACAATCGTCGATATTTGGGTTTATGAGATCTGACGATATAGACCAATTGCAGGATAAGAACTAGCGAGTTTTTTAATTCTTCTTTCTCTCTCCGCAATTCATCCCCGTCGTTGATCTGGCTTGGAGATCTGATGGTCATGATCCTCCAATGGTCCTCAAGCCCAAAGTCACTCATATGACCGACGCTCATAATATTAGACGATCAACATGGTCAATTTATTGATTGGATGACTGCTAAGGATTCTCACTCGGAGCTTACACTTTTCCTTCCGAGCTTTGATCTATGCATATTGTTTGCTTCTCCTCCTGATCTTATGCTTTTCCTGTTCGGCATTGTCATTGTTGTTCTTGCCATCAATGACAAGCACAGTCTTCCTGTAAAACATGCCAACAAGGAAATCTTAATCTACTAAATTCAAAGCATCATGACAATAAAATTAATAAACAACTACTCTTTAATCTACTATAAGAAAACTATTATTTAATCTGCCAAAGCAAGAAGACTATTCTCTAATCTACAAAAGAAAGGAAACTATCCTCTAATCTATAAAAGCAAGAAAACTCAAATATAATGTTGATGGGTTACGTCTCTGGTGTCTTCTGATATCACGATGGAATTTAACAATTAATGATAACTCAAGAGGGATAAACTCAATATTAACTTCTATAGCAAAGTGAAAGGTATGAATTAGGCAATCTAGTGAGAACTTAGCCATTATAGAAGAAACATCAACTACCCTGCATATCCATGTGATTCTTCAATTCATGCTTTAATCATCAACAATACAGAAACACTTTTCTATTAAATTCAAACGCATTCTATGCTAGTGTAAGAAAATTCATACAACTTAGAGAATCATGACTAAAAACTAAACTCAATAATTAAACTTCGAATTAAAATTACAACCTAGATCTAGAATGGAAACTGCATGAAATAAATTAAACTAATCCTATTTTAACAATTTAAACTTCCAATAGAAATACTCTTACAAACATAACTCAAACCCTATTTCTATTTCAGCAAATGAAAAGATAAGAAAACTAAGAACTAATTGAACAAACTAGATAAGAAAATTCAAAACTAACAACTAATCATCCATCGAAACCTTGCCAAAGAGACCATTAACTAAATACTTTGTTTTAACTCTATTTTAAAGTCTATTTCAGCATATAGGAAATCCAACTATCATCTAATTAGACACAGGGGTTATTATCTAAGCTTGCAAGATCTCTCCTATCAATTAAAAAGACATGTTTTAATCACACTATCCTTCATAATAACCTGCAAAAGAAACTAAAGCAATTAAACTTATGAACAACAATTTACACAGTAAATAAACATAATAAAACTCATGTACAAGAAATAAAAGAAATGACGATTACACTATGTGAATTCACAAGCTAATTGACTAAATATTCACCCAAAACACTGGTGGCCCCCCCAGCAAGTCGTGGCTACTCCTCAACGATGAATCATGAGATCAAGCAACATGATTTCATCATTAAAATAAAAAACACAGTTTTACACAGTTTTAGAGAAAAATGTCTTGAAATGGAAAAAAAAAGATTAACTATCCTTAGCTACTTGTTTGACCATTGTTGTGGTATATATAGAGTTTACAAGATGAGAGATCAACCATTGGAAGGGTAGACCTCCTCTAAAAACAACAAATTACAATTAATGTGTCTTAACCACGGGTGGCTTCTAGAAACAAAGAGAGCCAATAAACTCCCATCATAACAACCCAATTGTCAAAAGCTCAATAGTTGGAGGCCACGAGCACAAGGAAAACCCATGTCACTGATTTTCCCATCACTGGCAGGACAGAGTGTCAGATGGAGTACCAGACAGAGTGTCAGATGGATTACCGGATGGAGTGCCAGATGCAAAAATGACCTGCGATTTTTCCTTGTGACAAACAGATCACAAATTAGTTTCCTGGAATCATTAAGACGTGTTGAATTACACTTAAAACCATCATAAAACATCAATCATATGTACCTGGTATGAGCCACGACGATTTAATACAAAAATCCTTCAAAACTTCTTCAAAATAGAAAAATACATATACAATATTGGTCAAAAAGGATCTAATCATCATCATTAAATTAACCATATCGTGGAACCAACACTATGAATATAGATTTTCTTTATAATTATCTTCATTTTCTTCATCAAATGGTTTTGTTTCCATGATTATGGAGAGATATTATTATTCATCATTGGTATATTCCATTTCTTTTTATTTGTCAAGTCCTCCTTTTGGCTTTCTCACAAATTGTGCTTCTTCTATCTTTGATTCATAGTTGGAACAATCATTGTATATCTCTTCATAAAAATTATGTAGCTTGTCCAAAATTTGTTTAGCTAATGTACACTTCATTACCTTGACATTATCAAAATTTGATAGGTCACTCAAGATGAAATCTATTACTTTTTCATTATGTTCACTTGACTCCTTCCCAGCTTCATCTATATAACTTGTTGTGACTGATCCCTAGATACCAAACCCAAGGACCATAAAACATGTCTTCATTCTTGTACTGTAATATACCAGATATAAAAAGTATGCAGAATGGGAATAAAATGCTAGAAATGGTAGAATAACAACAATATAACCAGAATAATCACCACAATAACACTGAAATGATATAAGAATAACAACAGAAATAACACTTTGATTCTGAGAGCAATGTTCACATGCCTCTTTGAGGGGGAAACCTCTAGTTGAGAAGAGCTCTATTACAATAATCTCCAATCTAGAGTTCTCATACCCTCGACTCCTATTTATACTAAATATGTCTATCAAAAGAAGCATATAGAGGAAGATCCTTCTAGAAGCGAAAGCTTCTATTAGGTCTTCTTACATTTGACTTATTCTATTTTATTGCAAGGCCTTATTAATATTGACCTTTATTACATCTGAATATATTGTTCTACCTATGTGTGGGTTAGGACCCTAACATGTCCCCCCCCTTAAAAACAACCTTGTCCTCAAGGCTTGATCTGTGGAAATTGCTATAGAATGGTAGTTGGTTCCCAAGTGGCATCTACTGGGGTTGTATCTTTCCACTAGATTAACACTTCCTTGATGGTTCTCTAACATAGGTGATGCTCATGCCGGTCCAAAACTGCTTGTGGCTGTAGCCAAATGGACCCTTATTCAGATAACTCGGGAAGGTTGGTTTGAATTTGGAACTTAGTTCTGATCGCCTTCTTTAAGCATGAAACATGAAAAATAGAATGTAGCTTTGAATGACTGGGAAAAGCTAACTGATAGGCCACCTGTCCCACACGCTTGAGAATTGTATAAGGACCAGAAAATTTGGGTGCTAGCTTCTAACAATGCTTGACCTTGAGGGAATTCTTCTTGTAAGGTTGTAGGCGAAGGAACACCTGATCCCCTTCTTCAAATTGACGTTCAGAGCAACCTTGATCTACTTGTTGCTTCATGTGATTATGTGCCATGAACAAATTCTCTTTGAGAGTACGGAGCATAGCCTCTCGAACTGTAAGTGTTTGGTCAACCACCTGGACCTTCGAGACACTAGGTAAGTATGAGAGAACTAAAGGTGGATTTTGCCCATATATCGCTTCAAAAGGAGTCATGCGTGTAGCTATATGGTATGAAGTGTTGTACCACCATTTAGCTAGGAGTAATCATTGAGCCCACTGATTTTTCTTTTCCGAGGAAAAACACCTCAAATATGTTTCCAAACACTTGTTGACAAATTCAATTTTACCATCAGTCTGGGGATGATGAGTTGTACTAAGATGCAATTGGGTGCCTTGTAGCTTAAACAGTTCTTTCCAAAAATTGCTTGTGAAATTTGGGTCGTGATCAGAAACAATAGAGTGTGGAATGCCATGGAGCTTGAAGACCTGATCCATGAAAATTTGAGCCACCGTGGATGTTGTAAATGGGTGTTGAAGAGCACAGAAATGAGCATACTTGGAAAGGCAATCAACAACCACCATGATGACTGATTTATTTCCTGATTTAGGTAAGCCAGTAATAAAATCCATAGAGATGTCCTTCCAAATAGTAGGTGGAATTAGGAGCGGTTGTAGTGTGCCCAGAGATTTTACTGTTTCTCCCTTGTTGTGTTGGCACACATCACATTCGACGACAAAATTATGAATGTCCTATTTTATACCATTCCAGAAAAAAGAACATTTGACCCTGTCATAGGTTTTGGTGAACCCTGAGTGCCCCACTGTCGATGTAGCATGAAGCTCAAAAAGTACTGTGGATTTAAGATTTGACTGTTTACTTAAATACAAACAACCTTTGTACCGAAGCTCATTATGGAGCCAAGAGTACCCTGGGGAAGCTAGAGCACTGGACTGCAATTGTTGGATCAACTGCGAAATTTTGGGATCTTGTAGCTATTCCTGGCAAACATCTTGGATCCAATCTAGTACAATGAAGGAAAGAGAAAAAAGGGATCCTTCATCTTCATATTTTTGGGAAAGTGCATCTAGAACCACATTTTCTTTTCCTTTCTTGTAAATGATCTCATAATCATAGCCAAATAGCTTAGTTACCCATTTTTGTTTCTTCGGATAGGAAATGCATTGTTCCAAAAAATACTTGAGGCTTTGATGGTCTGTCTTAATTTGGAATCATTGCCCCAATAGATAAGGGTGCCACAAATCAACGACATGTAGAATAGCCAACAATTACTTTTCATAGATAGATTTTCCCATATTTCTTTCAGATAGTTTCTTGCTAGTAAAGGCCAAAGGCCAACCCTCTTGCCTAAGGACAACACCAATTCCTTTCCCTGAAGCATCAAATTCCAAGACAAAGGTCTTTATGAAATTAGGAAGGGCCAGGACTAGAGTGTTGCACATGGCCATCTTCAAGGTTTGAAAAGCTTGAGCAGCAACTAGAGTCCAAGTGAAAGAGTTCTTCTTTAGGAGAGTAGTGAGAGGTGCTGCAATCTTTCCGTAATTCTTAAAAAACATGATAGAATAACCTGTTAAGCCCAGAAATCCATGCAATATTCTGAGATTCTTTGGGTGAGGCCAGTCTTGCATAGCTTAAATATTTTTAGGATCCACCTTGACGATGTCCTTTCCAACCAGATGACCCAAGTACTCTACTTTTGAGGCACCAAAAGCACACTTAGACTGTTTCAGGAAAAGTTGGTGCTGAGAGAGTAAATGGAGAACTTGATCCACATGAGAAAGATATTTAGTCTAGATCTTGCTATAGATGAGGATATAATCAAACAAAACTAAGACAAAATGACAGAGAAAAGGATGGAAGACCTTATTCATGAGGTTTTGGAAGGTGGAGGGGGCATTACACTAGCCAAAGGGCATGACCAAAAACTCATAGTGGCCCTCATGAGTTCTAAAGGAAGTATTGGGAATGTCTGCCTCTTTCATAAGTATCTGGTGGTAGCCCAAACAAATATCAATTTTAGTAAATAATTGTGCACCACTCAGTTCATCCAAGAGGTCATCAATGACAGGAATGGGAAATTTGTCTTTAATGGTAAGTTTTTTCAGGGCACATAAGTTAGGACACATTCACCAAGAACCTTATTTCTTTAGGACCATGACCACAGGAGAAGAGTAGGGGCTCGTACTAGGGAGGATAACGCCTGCATTAAAGAGATCCTAGACCATTTTCTCAATTTCATTTTTTTGGGAAAACAGGTGACGATATAGACAGATATTGGGAGGAAGGCTTCTGGGTACAAGGGGAATGGAATGATCATGAACACCACATGAAGGAGGGAGTCCCTGGGGAGTGAAATATACCACTTGATGTTTAGAAAGGATGGCTTGGAGGTATTGTGGCACCGAGGGTGTTTCTGTTGCTTGGATGGCATGGAGTTGAGCAATAACACTAGAATGACCCTTTTTGAGCATCTTTTCCATGCGATGGGAACTAATGATCTCAGGTGAACCGGCGGTGATGCCTTGGAACTTATGTTGGTGGCCCTCTTGGTCAAATTGCATGGTTAATTCCTTAAAATCCACGAGAATGGGACCCAAAGTCCTTAGCTAGTATGCACCCAACACAATGTCACACCCGCCCATGTCTATATCAAACATATGAGATTTCAGGTGTTAGTCACCAATTTGGAGACACATTTTCACAACGCCCTCCACATTTCATGGAGCCACCATTGGCAATCATGATTTGGAAATTATTGATGGCATGGGTGTAGCAATGAGTTTCTTGGGCAATGCAATGCTGAATAAAATTATGTGTTCTTCCACTATCAAGCAGAATGATGACCTTCCGATGCTTGATGTAACTGATTAGCTTGAGGGTTTGGGGAGCGGAGAATCCAGTGAGAGTATTGAGGGAAATGACCAGTTCTACTTCGTGAGGGTCTGAGGGAGGGGTTATGTCGAGGGTTTCACGTGACTCAGACACAAGGGGAGTTTCAATATACTCTTCCAAAATATCCTCAAAGATGGCCATAAACAAGTTTTTTTCCTTACACTTATGGCCCAGGAAATATTTATCATCACAATTATAACAAAGGCCTTTGAGTTGGCATTCAACCATTTTAGCCCTGGTCAATTTTTGGATATTTAGTGGAGTGGAGGGAGTAGTCAGATTTATTGGTTTAGGGTGAGGGATAAAGGAGGGTTTTCAATTTTGTGAAGATACAACCTATTGTGCTTCTTTAGCTCTTTTATTAGCCTCCACCCAACTTTGAGGCCGAGCCATGAGGACATGGGCCCGAATCTCATCCTTGAGGCCACTGATAAAACATTCTCAGAAAAAGGCATCAGACATTCCCTCTGTTCGAAAAGCCATGTGCTCAAAGGCATCTATAAGGTCTTCTACTATTCCTGATTGTTTCAACTTTGTCAAATGACCCAAATGGTTGGTTTCATAGTCAAACTATTCATAAAGATCTGCCACAAAGTGTGTCCAAAAAATATACCCTTGACGAGAAGTTTTTCTCCATTGCCACCATTGCCAACGTTCTTAATCTAGATGGAGAACACCATACTAGAGTTTGGCCAAGTCATTTGTAATGTTGTATAAAGAGAAATAATGTTCCATTTGGGTTACCCAACAAGTGGGGTCTGATCCATCAAATTTGGTCACATCCACCCGCGGAAGGCGTAGGCCACGTTGAAAGTGATGGTTCTGAAAGTTATGGGAATGAGAGGAATGGTCACCTTTAGTATGTGGAGGTGAGGCAGAGGAAGGGTTATTTGTAGGGATATGCAGTTTGGTGCAGAGTGCTAAAAAGATAGATTCAATATGGGTGGTGAGGTCTTATTTGATTTTCTCCATTGAGGACTGAATGGTTGTATTGATGGCGACAACATTGGCACTGAGTTGTTTCACTTCTTGTTGGGTCTTGATGAGACCAGATTGCAATATGTTGAAGCAAGCTTCCAAGTCTTGGCTACAAGTATGGGCCATGAGGATGGGGTAACTAAAAAGGGGTAGGTGGGGTAAAAATTTTTACCGAAAAATGATATGGATGAATGTGATAAGGGAGAAGAGATGCATCCAATGGAATAGGTCTCAAATAATGGTGAAACAAATTCCAGACTTTTTTTTTTTTTTTTACACCTGTGGAGTTATACTTTGGTCTGAAGAATATTGCAGAGAGGAAATGCCCAAATGCTTAACCAGAAAGAAATGTGTATTTAATTGGCAACCCCAACACAGTTGCACGGTAATAGATCTTGTCTATTTTAATTTGTTTATGTTTCTGTCCCCAAGGGTTAGGTACTCAAGGGTTCTACAGACAAGGGTTTTCCCTGTGCTATAGCTCTCTGATATACGTACGGGGTCCAACAGTAATACTCGGACCAATATCTTAGGGCACTACCTAAGGAGGATAGACCATACCCTTAACCATACTACCTGACTACCTAGGTACTAGAGAGTATCTTTCCTAGTGTTGTTCTCGGTTGCACTATAGCAGTCAGGTGGTCGATCAGTTTATCTAAAGAGGGATTCAAGAAATCTAGGTCGATCTGTACACAAGTGTTGTCTGATGCACTACCACTCAAAGGGGTACCAACAACAATTACAAGGGTGGCCAACAGATGTGCGCTTAAGAACCACTTGTATTTCCTGCATGTATGAATCCCTCAACTGTGGTTTTATGTGCGTAACTATAGATCTTTGTGGCTTAAAGACGTCGGAATACGTCTCTACCCTGAAAAAAAATATACCCACAATTTATGCCAAGGAAAGTTCTTTGATACCACTTGTAATATACCAGATATAAAAAGTATGAAGAACATAAATAAAATGCTAGAAATAGCAGAATAACAACAATATAACTAGAATAATCACCACAATAAAACTAAAATGATATAAGAATAACAATATAAATAACACTTTGATTTTGAGAACAAAGTTCACGGGCCTCTTTGAGGGGGCAACCTCCAGTTGAGCAAAGATCTATTACAATAATCTCCAAGCTAGGGTTATCATACCCTTGACTCCTATCTATACTAAATATGTCTATCAAAAGAAGCATCTAGAGGAAGATCCTTCTAGAAGTGGAAGCTTCTATTAGGTCTTCTTACATTTGAATTATTCTATTTTACTGCAAGGCCTTATTGATATTGACCTTTATTACATCCATATATATTCTTCTACCTATGTGCGGGTTAGGACCCTAACATATACTTCATGACATATAGTGTTTTCCATCAAACAAAAGAGATTTGTTTGTATGGATACCTTTCTTACAATCCATATGTTCTTGAGATCCACCTTCTAGTGGTTAAATTATTTCTAAAGGAAGCTGCTATGAAACCAATTGTTGAACTTATGCTTATATTGATAGGGCATGGGTGAACCAATATAAGATACTTTTTACTTTAATTGAGCATTCGTAAATCATTCATTAACTTTAAAATAGTAAATCCATGTAAAATCAAATCGTGGTACACAAAGTTTAACTTGGAAACCATTGTGGGAGAAAACCACACAATATTATCTCTATAAATGTCTGTAGGCACCAACCTACTATTATAAATATTGCAGGCACCAACCTACTAGAGACACAAATATCCTTAGCTAAGTACCAACTCAACAAGCTATTATGTAGGAACCAACCTACTGAAGACACCAATATTCGTAGTTTACCAATAATTCAACAAGACAATTTGTAGGCACCATCCTATTGGAGACACCAATATCCTTAGTTGAGAACCAACTCAACAATACTTGTATAGGAACCAACCTAATATATTAATATACATAGTACTTCATAATTCACCTACATGCTTCATACTTCATGTATTTCATATCAACATCATACCCTTAACGTTCATGCTCCAACAACTCTCCCTGCTTCATACCCCACTATTATCAGACTAATCGGTAGGTGCGGACACTAACTGATCTCCCTAGATCCACCTAGATTTAGAACAAAACACACCAGAACATGATGCTTTCCTTAAGTTTTAGATATTGAATTTACTAACTAAAGAGGGATGAGTGACNAACACAACAAGCTTTATAGGAAAGAATCATATTAATGTATCATATTGAATGTGAAAGAGAGATTACAACCATGGCCTTGATGTCGTAAGGTCCCTTCCAACTATCCTTCGTTCCCCACACACTTCTTGCTCCAAGGATTTTGAGACCATGGATCTGATAGCTACTCACAATCTATCTTGACAAAGCAAATCTCAAAGACACTCCAACCAAGCTAATAATTCCAAGCCAACCAAAGCTAACTTTCTCCATGAGAGCTCTTTTCCTTTTATAAGTTGAAGAGGATAAGGTGAGGAGGTTAGGATCATCCCACCAAATCATGAAAGAGAGTAAGATCCAAACCATTCGAATGCCACCTCACCATGGAAGTTTATTCTTCTAGAAGATTCGAGAAAACACTTATTTTTCCCACGTGTAGGCATTCTCGCACCCTACCTATAGAGCAGCCTGCGAACAGTTCACACCCTAAGTGTGGGAAACCTGTGAGAATCAAGCATTCTCACATCCTAGTACATAGACAGCCTGTGAACTTCCATTTTTATAGGGTTTTTACAAAGGAAAATGCAACTTATTTTCTTAGGAAAAGTTCTTCTGCCTTCCTTCTTCAGGAACTCAGGCCACTGACCCCTCTGAAGGCAATAGATAGGTTTACATCATTAACAGTCATAGGGATGATGAAATTAATGTGTAATAGAGAGCCCCCCAAAGTATGAAGTTAGAACAAAGCGATAGTTGAAATACTTTGTCGATGTGTGCAGGGAACAATGAACAGTCGGTCGGAAACCTACCAACAAACAAGGAAATACAGTACAATAATATATCATCACTGAGGTAGGCATTCCTATACTCAGAATATAAATAAATCAAAGCATAAATGCTGACATGCAAAGATCCATGTCAAGTAAGACAGGTCATGGCCACGAAACATATACTATGGATCCATGCCGATATGACTCAAATCTGAACATAGCCACCAAAAATACATTGTGGATCTATGTGTTAAAAACTCAAATTTGAACATAGCCACCAGACATACAATGTGGATCTATGCAATAGTACAAACTGAATATACTCCAATGCAACCTGGATCTATCAGAAAATATCCAGGGTCTTCATCTCCACCACTCTATAGTACGAATCTAACCATGTGAATGCATGTGTTGAAGTCGAACATGGTAGAAACTACTTGATTACCCATCATTAGTGTATACCGTTAACAAGAACGAGGGAAATCACCATTAATGTCAATGACTCCCAAGGTACACTAGTACAATCCAACGAATGTGAATTAATGAGCTGAAGTCAAACACTCAGCGGAATCTCCCGATCAGGGGTCAATAATGAAAACCCACTGTCGAAAGCGAGGAAACCTGCCATTGAGGCATGCGAATTCCAAGGTACCAATTAGTTTCTAAGTCTAATTCCTGGATAATGAGTTGAAGTCAACAAGAAAAGACTCGTCACAGGAGGGTCTTAATGTATCCCACATCAATAACACGAAACAAGTAACAAGATTTAATGTAGATCAGAGTAACAAGTGATTCAGGACTGACTCAGGGATGGCCGATGCAATAGAAGGCTTAAAGACTGCAGAAATGGCCAATGCAATAGAAGGCTTTCTGGGTTGAACTTCTCTTTGAACATATTGATGACACGACAACTGTCCTTGAAACACTAAATCAACAACAGGGATCACAGACCAATTTGTAATCTTATAAAGGAGTATTATCGTGAGACAAGTGGATTTTCCAACCTAGACACAAAGCGAGTGAAAGGGTGTCATATTCGAAAGCGACTCTTCCACAAAATACAGGTTTAGATACATTTCTTTCCCAATTTTTCCCCCACCATTTCTGGCGATTACCTTTTTATTTTTACACAAGCTTGAGGAGGATAACATATGCTTGTTGATTTAAGCTCATCCTTCAGATGAGTCCCTCAAAGTATGTTTAACGAACCCTAAGAAGGAGTGGTTCGGTCCCATATGGGCTTTTCGATGTTTGTTTAACGAGTCCAAAGAAACAAAACTTAGGGGTTTTTCATGTTTTGAGAGTCTGAAAAAAACTTAAAGAGAACTCTCCGAGTTCCTTTTTCATAAATTAGTCTGATGAGACCGAAAAATAGATAAACTATCACTCAATAGACGTTTTCTTCAAATACTTTAACAAGCGTGAAAAGAACAAGGTCACTCGACAATCTTTTCATGTTTAGAGAGTCTAAAAAGAGCTTAAAGGGAACTCCAGTGGGTTCCTTTTTCATATAACCTTTACGAGTCTGAAAAAGTGATAAAAGTATACTCGGTTGCATTCTCACGTATTTACGAGCATGAGAAAGAACAAAGACTAATCTCAGTAACTTATTCTCATGTATTTGCGAGCATGAGAAAGAACAAAGACTAAGCTCGATAACTTATTCTCATGTATTTGCGAGCATGAGAAAGAACAAAGACTAAGCTCGACAAGGATGATTTTAAGGATGGAAATTTATTTTAAAATGTAGAAACCTTGGTGAATATTACTAATCCTTCATATGTCAACTATAAATTTTTGGCGATATTTATTTTTAAAGTTCAAATTTCTAAGTATTTTATATAGTTTTTATAAAATTTTGGCAATTTTTAAGGTAAAATAATTTTATCCTATAGAATTTGGGCGAATTATTTTTAAAATAGCGAATCTCATTTTTGTAAAAACCATGGAAAATTAGCCCATGAGCGAAATTTAGCCCCTAAAATCATCCCTGAAGCTCGGGATTGTTTTCATTTTTTACACAAGCTTTAAAAACAAAACAAAACTATGCTTGGGATAGATTTTATTTTTACACAAGATTAAAAACTAAACAAAACTATGCTTGGGCCTGGTTTCATTTTTACACAAGCTTGAACCAAAGGAAACTATGCTTGAGATAAGTGGTTTCATTTTTACACAAGCTTGAACCATAGAAAACTATGCTTGTGACTTCCCAACGCATAACACGTGGAATGGTTGGTATTTAGCCCCCATCTTAAGAAACTAGTGGCTCAACTTCAGCATGAAGTCTGAAGGCTGAGGAAAATACCCCCAAGATTTGTTTCATCCAACTACAAAGGAGAATGGAATGAAGCTTCAAATACTAGACGAAGGACTTGACTCAAATAGAGAGGGGGAAAACTATTTCATTTTTTAACAAGCTTGACACAGAAACAAGAACTATGCTCATAACCTCTGTTTCATTTTTTAACGAGGTTGCTACAGAGATGAAAAAACTATCCTCAAGTGGTTTCATTTTTGAACGAGCTTGAAATTAGAAAACTATGCTCAAGTCAGGTTTCATTTTTTAACGAGCTTGAAATCGGAAAATCATGCTCATAGACCTCTGGTTCATTTTTTAATGAGGTTGCCTCAGAGACACAAAAAACTATCCTCGAAGTCTTCTTGATCATGGATTCCAAGAGGACAATGCTCTAGAAGGAGACCATGTCAAGGGAAAAAACTCGGTCATGGCTTCCAAGAGGTATTCATTTGATGGAAGAAACACACTCTAGAAGGACACCATGTCAAGGGTCGCGACAGGAGTAAAGAGATTAGGCTCTAACAACCCTATCGAAGAGATCACCATGTTAACTACTGGATCTAAGTGATCAGAAGTTGAAGCCATAGGTGACAACGCCACATAATTGACCTGTGGCGGGGGTGATACCATCTACATATAAGAACCATTCAGGGAGGCAATCCAGGTGGGGTCAATGAATGAAAGTTGATCAACAGTCACAACCCGTCCATTGTGAGGGAAATATATCACACGAAAAAGAGTAGACATAATATCTTTCATGGCATAGACATAATCTTGCCCAAGGAGTAAAGAAAAATCCAAGGGGTCTTGGACTACCATGACATCAATGAAGACAGTTTTCCCTTCCAAAGTTACACCAAACTGAGGAAGGGTCCCTAAAGGTTGACTAGTTCTTCTGTTAAAAGATAACAGATTCTGCGTAACCGACGCAAGTGGAGGACAACCCAAAGCTTCCCAAGCAAAAGAGGACAAGATATTAATGGATGCACCTTCATTTATCAGTGTATGAGGAACGTCTCGACCACAAACCTATACTATAATCTAGAAAGGAATGTGAGAGGGAAGACGAGGTCCATTTAGCACACCCCAATCAAAACAGATGGCCTCATTACTTGGAGGAGGTTCCACGGGAGAAGGATGAATACCCCTCGACACAACAGAGTCTGTATCAACGAGAAAAACATGGGCAATATCAGGTTCACTCTCGAGCGTGAGAGTAGGATCGACCGATGGATAGATCAGATCGACCACTTGAGTTTCATTCTCCAAGGAGAGAATAGGGTCGACAGATGGAAATGGATCGACCACTTGGGTGACACTCTCTAACGGGAGAGTGGGATCAACCGTTTTAGTTTCACTCTCTGAGGGGAGAGTGGGATTGACCGAGGAAGGTATCGGATCAACAACTTTGTCAATTGGTTCAACTAAGGACGTGACCAGACTGATGACATGATCAATCAGATTGACCGGTGAAGGGACCAGAGTGATCATTCCATCAACTATTGGAGGGTTGAGAGAAATCTTACGGTAAGA
>JASDQU010107997.1:167589-186661 GCA_032191745.1 Picea mariana | reverse complement strand
GCCCTACAGGAAGTCTAGATGATGTCACAGTCACTCTAGCTTCTTGGGAATATCCAGTAGACTTTCTAGTCATCTATTCTAAATCATCCTCTAAACCAGGACACCCTATGGTCCTTTTCCGTCCTTGGCTGGCCACAACAGATGCCTTTATCAGTTGTCGGTCTGGTGAGATGACTATATCCAACGACACACATAGCCAAAAGCTTGTCCTCTTTCCGCCTGCCCAACCGGCACAGGAGATACCTGCCTGGTTAGAAAACCCTTATGGACAAGAAGATTGCATCAGACCCCTATTAACACTTGAACAGGTAAAAGGAATGCAAGAACAATCATATGAACAAGTCTTAAGTTTATTTTTGGCTGATACAAATTGTATTTAATATCCGAGGTCTTTTTCAAAGTTGTCACACATTTTCAGTTCCGAATTTCAAAAAAATTGGCACCCTGATATCACTCAAGTATATACTTTATCACTAGATCCCTCGGAGAAGGAAGAAAGTACTAAACTTGTTGAGATTAGCCCAGGAAAACCTTTGTATATCAACTCTAGTTTGGAACCATAACAAAAGACAAGTAATTGAAATGCTCCAAAGACAATTTGATGCCTTTGCATGGGATTATGCAGACATGAAAGGCATTCACCCTGACACATGCACACATCATATCTACACTAATAACCAAATCATACCAGTTAGACAGCCTCAGTGAAGGATGAATCCATCCCTTAAAGATATTGTAAAAGAGGAATTGCAAAAACTCCTTCAAGCCAATCTCATATACCCCATTTTAGATAGTCAATGGGTGCCTCCACTTGTCATTGTTCCCAAGAAAAATGGTAAGTGGAGAATATGTGTAGACTTCAGGGAGTTGAACAAAGCCACCCATAGGGATTATTTTCCCTTACCATTTATTGATCAGGTGTTGGATACCTTGTCCAGAAAGAAGTATTTTTCGTTCCTAGATGGGTTTAGTGGTTATAACCAAATACAAATAGCACTTGAAGACCAGGAGAAGACCACTTTCACCTACCCATGGGGAACCTATTCTTATAGGGTTCTTCCTTTTGGACATTGCAATGCCCCAACCACTTTTCAAAGGGCTGTCCTAGCCATTTTCTCTAACTTGACCAATGATTGCGTGGAAGTCTACATGGATGACTTTACAGTCCATGGAAAAGACTTCCAGGAAGCTTTGACCAATCTAGAAAAAGTCTTGATTAGGTGCAAGGAAACTAATATTTCCCTAAGTAATGATAAGTCAAAGATGATGCTCACTGAAGGTATTGTTTTGGGACATCACATCTCTGGTTCTGGAATGAGAGTTGATCCGGCAAAGATTCATATTATCACACAAATCAGAATACCTTCCTCACAAAAGGAATTTCGTAGATTTTTAGGGCATGTTGGCTACTTAGAAGATTCATTCCGAATTTTACAAGCCTAGCTACCCCTTTATTCAAGTTATTATCTAAAGAAGCTGAATTTAAGAGGGATGAAGAATGCCAAATATCTTTTGAGATTCTAAAATAGAAATTGTCAACTACCCCTGTATTAGGAGGACCAAATTGGTCCCTTCCTTTTCATATCTATATTGATCCCTCAAACATAGCTCTTGGGGAAGTTCTTGGACAAATGGAAAATCAAATGCCTTATGCTATTTACTGTGTTAGTAAAAATATGTCTCCAGCTGAAGTTAATTATACGGTCACAGAAAAAGAATTGGTAGTTGTGGTCCATGCTATCAATAAATTTAGACACTACATTACAAGATATCAAGCTTTTGTACACACTGATCATTCAGCCATCAAATTCTTAATGGAAAAAACTATAAAAAGTCCTAGAGTTACAAGATGGTTGTTATTATTACAAGAGTTCAATATCAACATTATTGATAGACCTGGTAAGGATAATCTTATGGTCGATTTCTTATCTAGAATGATTCATCTAGAAGATAACGCACCAGTAGAAGATAACTTTCCTGATGAAAATTTGTTTGCTACTTCTACATTCACTCCTTGGTATGCAGATGTAGCTAACTATTCTGTGACAAGGAAGATGCCTCAGAAATTGTCTCCTAGAGAAAAATAGAAATTAATTCAGCTAAGTGCAAACTACATGTGGCACGATGATTGTCTCTACAAAACAGGACCAGATTTGGTAATCAAGAGATGTGTAAGGGAAGATGAAATTCATGATATTTTGCAAGCCTCCCATGATGGCCCTTGCGGAGGACACTTCGCAGACAAGAGGACCTCTTATAAAGTTCTTCAATCTGGTTATTATTGGCCTCATATTTTCAAAGATGCTAAAACCTATGTATCTAATTGTGATGAATGCCAATGAATGGGTAAGCCTACTGCACGAGACAAAATGCCACTTCAAGCCCAAGTAGTCATTGATCTTTTCGAGAAATGGGCATTAGATTTTGTAGGGCCCATTAACCCTGCATCTAAAAAGAAAAAGTTCATACTTGTATGTACTGACTATGTGACTAAGTGGGTTGAAGCAAAAGATTTACTAGCTGCAAGTGAACAATCAGTGGTAGATTTCATTTTTAATGACATCTTTACTAGATTTGGTGTACCTCAGAAAATTATGACTGATCAGGGAACTCAATTTACCTCTAATCTAGTCAAAGCTGTTACAGAACAGTACCAAATTAAACACAGGAAATCTACACCCTACGATCCACAGGAAAATGGACAAGTAGAATCTACCAACAAAGTTATTGAGTCCATTCTTACCAAAACAGTACAACTACACCAAGAGGATTGGGCTGACAGATTACTACAAGCCTTATGGGCTTATAGAATCACCGGGAGGAATACAACAGGACATACACCCTACGAGTTGGTGTATGGGAAGCAGGTACTTCTCCCCATAGAATTCTAGATCAAAACCTTCAGGACTGTAGTACAAATTGGCATGAACTTGGATGAAGCCCAGCAACAAAGACTCTTGCAGCTTAAAGAGTTGGATGAAATCAGGCAGGAAGCACTTCAAAGAACCACCCTCATTCAAGAGCAAAGAACAAAATGGCATGAAAAGTATCTCAAAAAGAAAAATTTTCAACAAGGAGATTGGGCCCTGTTGTATGACAGCAGATTCAAGAACTTCAAAGGTAAGTTAACTACTCGTTGGATGGGACCTTACGAAATTGACACTTTCTATGATAATGGTTCAATCAGGATAAAGACAATTGACGAACAACAGACACCACTACTTGTGAATGGTCACTGGTTGAGAATTTATAACAAACCCCTATCAAAAGAGGAATTTTTGACTCGTATAATACAGAATTTAGATATGCAAGTGATCAGTAAGGAAGGATACCTTCCTACTAATCCACATTGATTGATTGGTTTAGTTTTAAAACTTTTGTACATAGGTGTGGATTGTGTTTTGAAGGTAACAAGGGATTCTTACCTCCTTTTGTTTTACTTTCGCATTTTATCTTTGTAAGTAGATTTCTATAATTTATTTGATCCTTCAAGAACTTGCTAAACATTAGTTTGTAGGCATCAACAATACTTTGTTCTACTCCGGTACCAGAAATCTTGTTCTAGTCTGGTACCAGCAGTCCTGTGTTGGTTTGGTACCAAAAGTTTGTCCTTATACGGTACTATCAGGACACATCACCTAATTGACAAGGAATGCTACGCATATTTCAAAATCTTATGTCAATTAATATGAAGTATGAAGCCATGCAACAACCACTTAAGCTGGAACCAAGAAGCCGAATGCAGCATCAAATGGCAACCCTTATGAAGCAATAATTTCTTTTGGTTCTGTTGCTGACTAGAGGGAAGTATCTTTAATTTATTTTGGTTCTGTTGCTAGCTAAAAGGAAGAATTTTTAATTTCTTTTGGTTCTAGTGCTAGCTAAAAGGAAGAATTTTTAATGTCTTTTGCTTCTGTTGCTAGCTAAAAGGAAGTATTTTAATTTCTTTTGGTTGACAAAGAAGACATAATCTTTACCTATGATTTTTAAAAGAACCATGCTTAATCTGCTTCAAAATCTAGAGGTTGCCTTTATCCAGTATTTCAGCATGATTAAAAGGATAAAAATTATATTAGCCTACAAGTAACTATCTCACCCTAACTAGACTTCAATAGTATTCATTGGATTATCTTTTCTAAAGAGTAACATATGAGTATATGAACACTCTCTGTCATGGTCACACTAGGAAAACTTTTATGGAAGAGGATGTATCAGTAACCTAAGGTAACTTTAGGTCATTCTCTTATGGACAAACTCAGACAAAATTATACATCTGGATCTAATGTGAAATACATAAGTTTATTTTTCCTTCAGACAAATCTTTAAAGACATCCAAATAAGAGAATATACCTTCCAACCCAATACCATCCCAGCCTGTAAAAAAAGGTTTTCAGACGAGCCTCCCCTGTCACCATGCAAAAGCACTCTTTAATAAAAATCGAAATAGGTGACTATGGACAAGAAGCCTCTAATGGAAAAAGGGTTTAAGAGACTAATCCACTGGGATACTGAACAGGTCTGCTGGCAGCGGGTATCGGTCTATGGTATGACTAGGCAAACCCATTAAGGTACTGAACAGGCCTATTGGCAATGGGGAATTCTGCCTGGGGAAGGGATGTCTCTCATTAATTATCACAACTACCCCACCGGATTACTGAACAGGCTTGTTGGTAGTGGGTTCTGATTGAGAAATGTCTCATCTATACTTGTATGATTGAAAAACTCACTTTTGTCATCTAAAAAAATGAACTCTACAAGCAAAGGTCATTGTTGACATTTATGAGATACAAACTCCAGATTAACAGACAAGACAATTACTGCAATCAAATGTCCATTTGATAATTACTCTAAGTCAACTTTACCAGTCTGACATCTAAAGCCTACATTACATAAGAAGGAAACTTCTTAAGAGTGGAGCCCTAACTAGGGAGTCTAATCTACTTATACTATGAAATTTATCCATAACATCTAATGATAGTAAATCTTTGAAGAAAGTTAGGTTGGATCTGTTCTTCTGGCAAAAATATAAAAACCTCTCTGTTGTCACTATTGAATGCTACCCTTGTTAATAAGTCATCAAAAGAAAGGCAATTTCAATTTTTAGGCATGTGATCATATGCTAGGTGATAAATGTACTTTTGGAATTTGATTTGGTTTCCTTTCTCTTATCATCTTTTCTCCATTATGATACAGAGTTTTGAATCTTCTTGCATAAGGATATGCAACATCCTTGGCATGGGGGAGGGTCAAAGATCTCCTTCAGAACTCTTTTTCAAACTCACATCTCATCTTCAGAAACTAGCATGTTCACCCTACAATCTTGCAGAACCAGACACAAAAGAAGATAAGCACAGAGTAAAGAAGTTTCATGAAGTACAGGAAATTCTGGTACCAAGCTTCAAGAAAACTCCATCCTAAAAGGATGAACTCTGACAATCTACAAGCTTCAAATACCAAGGCAGTCGCATATGCTATGGGTATTGATCATACAATGGTAAAAGAAAAGGTAACATGGTATTATTTATTTTCCTTTGCTTATAAAACTACAATAGGTATGAAAATTTATACTAGATCTTATTACCTTAGTGTTAAAACCATGCACCTAACTTTCACTTCCCTCATACCCATATGCCTAACCTTAATCAATCCTCTCATCACATAAGCGCTTGAAAATGATTGAGGGAAAAATCACATCAAAAGTGTGAATATGGAGCATGTCTAGTAATGATGAGCCACGAACGTGCTTCATCCTTAAGCAAATCATGAAATTATCTTGTGTCATGAGCCATGATTCAACATCAAATTCACCGCTCAGAGGTCCAATCACCTATTCCAAACAACAATGATGCTTCGACACCCAACATTTCATCCCCATCATTACGCTAATGGGCAGAAATGAAATGGCTTATCTGGGTGGCGAAGCCATCCAGATGAGCCTCATCTTGTCTTAATTTTCCCTTGCGACATCTTTTCACTGTTCTAATTATCGACGGCATCACCATATTTTTCTGTCATTACCAAACTTTCTCCAGTTCCGAGCTCACTCTTCTCTACGATCTCCGATACCAAACCCTTACCCTCATAGATGACTAAATCCTTGCACTACAGCCCAATCTTTACTCACAATTTATAAACATGGTTGTAAGTAGACATGAATTGGTCTTCCATATTTATAGAGAGACCGAGGAGTTCCAACTGTGTAGAGAGAAGTATTCTAGAGTGGAATGGATGCCATTTTTGGAGAAATTCACAGGCTGTCATGAGAAGGTATCTCACGCATTTATTCAGGGTTACGATGGAGAGATTGCGCACATAGGCAATCTGTAGCTAACAATCAATGAAGAAACCTTAAGGGAAGCCACAAGATTACCTAACAGAGGAGCCAAGTATTTCAAAGGAGTAGGAATCAACAAGGAAATGTGCCAACAATTTTTTAAAGAAGACCATCAGCACCCTGATTGGAAAAAGGGGATTCCTAGGAACTATATCAAGGAAGAATATCATCCAATGCTTGCTAGTCTTCAACGATTCCTCACTTGTGAGGGAAGGTATGTTGTAACCTTCATATATCATATTAGGCTTCTATTACACTTTGAAGGAGGCCCTAAAATTGATTTCCCATATTTTTTATGGATGAGTCTGAACAAGATGATAAGAGGTGTCAAATCCCTATCCAAAACTAAGAAGACTAGCATTTACCATCAAGGTCTTATTAGATATTAGTTTTACATGAAATCAGGAAGCAAAGGATTAGATGTAAAAATCCTCATCACTCAACACCTTCCCACAGAAAACAAACCTGTAGAGGAAGCCCAGCTTACTCCAGAGAATGATAAGGAACCTCAAAAGAAAAAGGGCAAGAAAGATAAGGTAACTCCATCATCATCCAGAATAGTGAGCCAAAGAGATAAAGATAGTAAACAAGAAGGGCCCTCTTCCACAGTCAATAAGATTTTTAAAAGTCAAGAATCAAAAGGTAAAACCAAATTAGTAGAGGAGACTTCAATAGTAGCACTTGAGGAGAAGGGTCATAAGACAAAAACTATGAGGAAAAAGAAGAATAGCTCAGAAAATAAAAGTGAACTGTCTATAGAACAATCCCCTGTAACCATTCCACAAATAGAAAAGAAGAAAAGGAAGTCGATGAGCACCCATGATCCAGTACCCCCTTGTAAAAGAACCACAAGGAGCATGGCAAATAAAGGAAAAGAAGTTGTCAATCCTCATACACATGAAGATCCAATAGATCTTACCTCCCCTTCTGAAGACCTATCAGTCCAGGATGACATCCCTAGCTTGATCGAGGAACAAGTTAGTATTACTTTATGTGGGATAAGGGAGGAAGTGGAGGAAAGAGAATACATCCAGCCAGAAACAATGGAGTCAACAAGGACCTTAACAAAATCACAGATGAAGAAAAAGATTGGGGAGCTGCAAAAACAAAACTAAGAACTCAAACAAGAAGTGAAGGAATACCAACTATTGGACAGGTATATCAAAAAGGAAAATGAGCAACTGAAGGCAACCAGCCAGCAACTTCAATATGACCATGAAGAGACTTCTAATAAGCTCAAGATGGTACTAATACTCTTACAATACATTAGGGTCATAAAAAGGGAGCTGAAAGCAGAAGCCTCAGCCATCAAGATCATTGATCCACAGAAGTAAAGAATGGAGTCTCAAATTTTGAGAAATTTTGGGTTTGTTTCAGTTGCATGAGGACATGCAATGGTTTTAGCATGGGGGAATGTTGAGCCTCTAAATTGACATCCCCACTACCCTATTATACTCCTCATCTATACCTTTTTTACTTACCTAAGCTTTGATAAATGACAAAGAACACTACCATTATCCATTGATGAGGTCATAAGGTAAAGTATAATTAATTCATGCATTTTTGTGGTTTATGGAGCTAGGAGACTAAATGTTTCATGTACTAATGTTTTAATTTTCCACGTGTAACCTTTGACCTCTAGATGAGTTCAGCCTTTCTATACCATCTCAGCCATCTGGTACTTATGCACCAGATTTCCATTGTCCAAATCTGGTACCAAGCACACCTTCCATTCAAATCCGGTACTGAACCATCCACTGTCGTGATCCGGTACCAACGGCCGCAGACTGTTCCAGTCTGGTACCAACCACTTGCATATTGTTCGGATCCGGTACCATTTACCGAATCTCACCTGTCATGATCTGGTACCAATATAGGAAGCAGAATATACCAAGTTTAGCTCCAGATCGTACCAAAGATAATTGTTGGATGTTTGTTGAATCATCAAAGCTCTAGCAAGGTTATGTTAAGCTAGTTTGTTTATTGCTTCATCCTCATACACTTTGTGTCACGAGGATGAAGCTTAAAATATGTAACTGAATATATAACTTTGACAATTGATTGATTTACTAAAGATTTCACCTCCTTTTGTTTCACGACTAAGACTGTTTAAATAGTCATGACAAGGATGGTGGAAGTAGTAGAGAGTTAGTATAATCTAGCATGTGAAGCAGCATTACATATTGTAGAACACATTCTGAGTTGAATTTTAATAGAAGGATGTCATTTATTTCCAGGTCTTGATCATTTATGAATGAATGTGAGTTGAGTTTTTAGCATAGTTTAATTCTATGTTTTGAAATTTGAGTAAGAGGAATGCATGGATTGAAAGAGAGCATACTGTAGACTCCAGTCGCTGACCTATTGAAGCGGCAAGGGCCCACTGCCCAAAAAAGGTCAGAATCCTTATAGATTAGTGTTAGTAGTTGATTTCAATAGTATAGATGTTAGATTAGCTGAATCTTAATTCTTTTAGATGATAGCAGTATAGTTTAGACTAGGATTTCGATTATATGATTGCCTGGAGATCTTTACTTACTCTGTTTTGCATGTGTTCTGTTTCTGTTTTTATGAATTTGATTTTGTTTCATGGACATGAATGTTGGAAGTAGTAGTCAGACATAATTGATGGAGAACTAGTGAAGTTTACAACAGCACATTGTGAACCACAGCATACTCAGTATATTGACTATTGAACTACCCATGCTATGTCTTGATGATTGATGTGTGATTTCCCTTTCAGAAATGTGATTGCANAAAGAAATCCATCTCATACTTTCATGTTCCATAATGGAGTACATAGCCTCTCTGTGAAAGACAACCAAAGTGTGTTTTGATTTGCTAGTTTGTTTTGTTTCTAGCATGCATAATCTAGAATAGTTCTATACTCGTGGCATTAGAATTACCTTCCTTACTGGTGTCTTGTAAATCTGTTGATTATGAATCCTGGATTGATAATTAATGAGTGCATTATATTACACATATAAGTAGCACAACACATCATATGAATTCACAAATACAATATGATTTTGAAATGAAAAGGTCTCCTTGGTATATATAGAAGACTAGGAGGTACAATTACAACTAATGGACCCAAGTTGACATAAGTAAAATAACAATACTAATGTAATATGCCCCAATTAATGGGTAATATGCCATGATTTAGGACTTAACATAGGTGTTGGAGGTACGACAAAGGCCAAATCAGAAAAGCGGGGCGTTTTTGGGAAAGAAGGTATGCACGGGCACACATGGGAGGAAGACCTAACATCAGTAGGGTTAGGGTTTTGGTAAGGTATGGTAAATGGATGAAAAGCCCGAAATGTATAAATATAGATACATAGGTATCATAGGGGTTCGGCATGTATTATAGTTAAAGCATAAGATGATGTGATATGTAATGTTTTACTGTAAGACCTATTTTGTAGAAGTTGTTGAGATAGAGGAGAGGAGGGAAGGTAGATATTGAGGGTTACACCGCAGGCTATGGATCCTAGTGCGATCTAGTCCACCTCATGTAGATCTTACCCAACTGAGGAGAGTTGTAAGCGCGCGATGTTGTAGATGCAAGAATATTATAATAAAGAGCTGAGAGCCAAATCTTTATGAACGTAACCCGAGGGGGTGAACCATGGTACATATGTGTTATGTGATGAATTCTTGTATATCTTTATCATCTTCAGTAGTTATTATTGTGTTGAATGAATGAGCTATTATATTGTTGTTTAAATACTATTACGACATTGAAGGAATAAGCTATTGGACTTACTACATAGTCGTGAATAACAATAGGTTTCATTTACAAGTTATGATAATGGTTAAATATCTATATCACTTATCTCCCACTCAATCCTAGGCTATAAACAAATGAGTCTTACAGCCACCCATTAAATCTATCTTGGGTGAGACTGGGCAGTGCATTTTGTGTGTTGTGTTGCCTTCTGGTTTACCAGAAGGGTCGATAGTTTTAGAGACTTTGTTGGAAACTCGAAAGACATGAACTCTGGGTCAATACAAACTCAGACAGTATATAAGAGAAGGATAACTAACAAACAAATGGTTTCATTATCGTTGGTAGGAATAGAAGAAGATTGATTAGAGAAGACAAGTTGAAAATCTGTCGGAGGCAGATCGAGAAGATATTAGGGTAGATACCAATGAGCCACTAGAAGGGAATGTTGAGATCATGGAATCCCACAAAAGCAAAGATCAAAACTTGGCTAAGAACCAATCAGCTAGATTTTTCACAAAAAGACAATAGAAACCCTAGACTAACACCGCGCAAATATATTGATAAATATGTGTTTATTGATTTGCACGAATTATTTTTCTGTGATTTTCCACATCTCTTGTAGGAGTGGATACTAAGGTTGAAGGATAACCGTGAAACAAACCAAATTAAACAACTATATTTGACCCCAGTATAGATTGAGCAGTTGCAGCAGGTGAACAACAAATTCACGTGCGCAGTAGATTTTTGGCTAGACAGTATTGTGGCAGGGTTTATAATAGAGTTTGCAGTCGACACAGCGAAGTCGTACAGCGCAATGGAGAAAGAGTTTCTACACAGAACTAGAGGAAGGTACATTTGATTGTTGTATACTTCTATTAAGATAATGCTATATAAAAAAGGTTTAATGATGATGGAATCATATAGCTAAACTTTCCTGCGTGCATGGGGGAAGGGGGGAAGCACTAACAGAAAGAGGAGAAATGGAAGGAGGAAAGGATAAGGGAAAGAAGGAGGAACCCTTGGACCCAATCATGATGGACGATGACCAGATCAAGAAGATCATGGCGACAACTGGAAAGACACGTAGCGAAGTATCCTACCAATATAAGGTGAACACCAAGAAGAGAGTTGTAGCCACGAGGGAAGGCTTGGCGAGTGATAAAGAAGAGGTAGAGGATCTCCGGGCTATGGAGAAAATTGAGGAAATCCTACGTGCAAAATATGAGAGGAATACAAGAGGTCCAAGAGCGGGAGGAGATGGCATCCATCCTATCCATATTAATGTCAGTGTGGAACCCATAAATCCATTTGTGACTAATACACCAAAGAGAACACCACCGTTTAGACAACCGAAGTTCAAAAGCAATCAGACAGCAGGAAGTACATATACACAAGGAACAACAACTATAGGAGCCAGTTCAGGTTGCACTAGTCAGGTATCTACACCGCGTGGAGGTAGTAGTTCAGCATTCATAATGGCAGGACACAATCCCACCATCAAGTTACCATAATTTTGAGGAGAAGTAGCAGAAGACCCTGAGAAGAATTTGTTTATTTGTGCAAAGATCTAGGAAGCAAAACAAATCACTAATGAAGATACCAAACTTGCACAACTAGCGATTACGCTAAGAGACTACGCACTATATTGGTACATGAGCCTAGACACAAACAGTGCCCCTGGGACAACAAGGACACTGGCAGACATTAAGAAGTTATTGATAAATGAGTTCCATAAATCGATCTCAGAGGATCAAGACATGAATGAGATGATCGAAATAAGACAGAAACCAGGAGAGTCGGTATGGGAGATTGATCACAGATTCAAGTGACTAAAGGGAAAGTTAAAATATCTCATGACTGAGATGTAGCATCGATGCCTGTTTGTCAACTCACTACTCCCACACTTAAAATACCCTTTACGACAACAGAAGTTCCAAACACAGGCAGAGGCTTTGCAAGCAGCCATGCAACTGGAAAAAAACCAGTACCAGTAGACAGACCCAGCTATCGAAGAGCTGAAGGAGGATTTGAAGAATCTAATGTTTCAGCTGAACTAGAATAAGAACAAGATAAACGAGAAGTCGTTTGGTGTACTGTGTGTAGGACAGAAGGCCACCACAAGAACGAATGTCCAACATTCGCGCAGTATATGGTAGCAAGAATGCCAAATCCATTACCAACGGGAGGACTATGGTGCAAAATTTGCAAAAACCCAAGTCAGGACCCTTATCACTGCACAAGATGCAGAAATACCAGACAGTCCCAAAGAGCTCATATTGCACCTTTTGCAAGTTAGTGGGACACAACGATAAATATTGTAGAACTATGGAGATGATGTGAGAAAGGACATCAGAAACATATAGGGTGTAGGCCGAAATGATGACTGGGCAAGCCACACCACAGTTCAATCAAGTTTCGGCTCCATACAACACTATGCAGAAGTTGTATAATATTGCACAGCAACCATACAACAACACACAGCCACAGTACAATGTGACACAACCTCAGTACAATATCGTGTAGTACAATCAGGTGCCTCAGTATAATGTGCTGAGAGGAGATCGAGCAGGCTACAAAGGTGGAGGATGAGAAAGAGGAGGTTTCGGATGAGGTCGAGGACCAATGGTTTTTCACAATTGTCAGCAACCAGGACATTAATGAAAGGGAATGTCCACTTCCACTAGCAACATGTATGTATTGTCATGCATCAGACCATGATACAGAAGAATGTATGACACTACTAGTAAAGATCCAAGAAAACAAGAACCAGAATAACCAGAATGTTTAGTGGATTTAAGCCAAAGCAAGGGATGAAGGACAGAACATCAACATAGTTACCCACAAAGGAACTAAAACAGGTACTGATGCAGTTCAACAAGAACCAGCACAAAATCAATGGGTGAAGAAGAACATTGAACCAAGGAAGTCGTTCGACGCACAGAACGAAAAGGAGATCTTTAAGGAAGCCAGATGAGAATTTCAGAAGGAGGAAATAGCGTCGACTTCAACTGTGAAACAACACAAGGAAGCACCAGAGTACGAGATGTCTCCATCATTGGATCATACCAATGAAACGCAACACATGGGACAAGTAAGTACAATCAAAGGCTTTTTTCAATCATGTGTAAAAGTATTAAGTGATCCATCATCTGTAAAAATATTGCAAAACATACTAGAAAAATGTAGCATTGAGACGGAAGGGAAGCTAGAACCAAAAAATGTTAATCACCTACACACAAGAAGAAGAACAAGTAGGGAGTTTAGACTAAATGCTAACACTGGGTATTTCAATATGGGAGACATCATATTGGATCTAGGATCTGAAGTTAATGTATTACCAAAGAAGACATGGCAATGCATGGGAGAGCCAACATTAGGATATTCACCTGTTCAATTGAAACTAGCAAACCAACATAGAGTCCTACCAATCGGTAGACTGAAAGGAGTGACAGTTGACCTGGATGGAGTGCGCACTAAAGATGATTTTTAAGTCATTGAAATAGTGAATGGCACAACACCTTACCCAGCTTTGCTTGTTTTGGAATGGGCATTTGACAACCAAGCCATAATCAACCTGAAGACCAGAAAAATGGTATTTGAGTCAGGAGAATACAGGGTCATTGTGCCATTAGACCCATCAGAAGGGGAGAGGTTTGTAGAACCTAATTGCCTAAACTTAGAGGAAATCGGCCAGGTGTACAGATAAATTGCGCACGATGAGGATTACGTGCACCCAACTACAGACGGGATACTCAGTTGACGGAGCATTACTTCATGTGCAATAGATTCAGATATCGGTTTAGAAAACTGGCAACAAAGGCTACACGAAGTTGCCACGAGAAGATGTGCAAGAATAGACCACGCAGTAAGATGGGTAGGCACAGAAATCAGAGAACCACCCAGTTTCCATGAAGTAAACGATCTGGAAACATTATTGGCACATTACGAAGACGAAGTGTTAGAGAATCAGAGACTGTTATCACTAGATTTAGCACTCAAGGCCACACCCGCAAGATGGTGGGGCGCACACAAAGAGACAATCACAGATTGGTACCAATGTAAGCGATTACTGCGCATAAGGTTCAGAGCAGAACAGAAAAACAACAAACAATAGAATTATGATGGACAGAGAGCACCAGTAGAACACTTCGAGGAGTGTAGAATATTGTGGAAATCGACACCCCCAGAGGAATGGACTCATCACTTCATACACACCCTAGAGGGAATACCAGCAAACTGGTATACAGACTAGGAATTGCACAAAGGAACTATGACATGGACGACATTGCAACAGAATTTCACAGTCACTTTCTCATTCAAACATGAGAACCCCAACATAGATGCAACCCTTAAAAAAATAAGAGGAGTGATATTCATCAAAGAACCAAAAGTAGAACTTATCACAGAAGAGCAACATCGGAATAAACAGACAGTCAAAGAACTGTTATCGTGTTACCATGTGCAAGAGGAAGCATTGGATGAAGATGACCACGCGATATTCATATTGAAGAAGAAGAAGGTGAAAGAGACGTGGAAGGACCACCGATAGAATCAGAAGTCATTTATGCACTGATCAGAGTAAATAAAGTCAACATTGGGACAGTCAAGCATCCCAAAATGGCCAACATTGGATATTACTAGGATGAGAAAACAGTGGAAAGCATCACAGAGTTGTTGCGCGAATACAGTGACTTGTTTCCCACAACATTTACAGAGATGAAGGGTATAGCAGGAGAGTTAGGAGAGATGAAGATACCACTTAGACTAGAAGCAATATCGATCAGACAGTGACCCTATAAACTGAACCCCATATATAAGCAGAAAGTCAAAGCTAAGATCGACAGGATGCTCGAAGCCAACATCATAGAACCGGTCGAAGAGTCAGAAAGGATAAGCCCGATGGTAGTGCAGGACAAGAAACAAGGAGGGATAAGGATATGCGTCGAATTGAGGAAGTTGAATGATGCATGCCTACATGACCCGTTCCCTACACCTTTCAGGGATGAAGTGCTAGAAAACATAGGAGGACACGAAGCTTACTCATTCACTGATGGATTCTCAAGCTACCATCATATCAAGATAGCACAAGAAGACAGATAGAAGACCACGTTTGCGACAGAATGGGGATCATATCAGTACGCAGTAATGTCGTTTGGACTGAATAATGCACCAGCAATATTTTCCAGAGTAGTCATTATTGTGTTTAAGGAATTCATCCACTAGTTTCTTGAAGTATACCTAGATGATTGGATAGTCTACAGTTTGTTGAAAAACCATGTATAAGTCTTATGCCTTGTTCTGTCCCTTTTCATCACATAAGTGAGAAAAAGGACACTTACAAGTCCAGTTGGGTTATTTGGACAAGACAGCAGTGAATGTAAGAGTTAGAAACATCAAGCATAAGAAATAAACAAACAACTAAGCTAATAACAATAAAAGAAACTAAACTAGAGTGCATAAGGGAAATAGAAAAAAAAATAAACAACATTCGTGCCACCAATGGATAAGTTGTATTAGTGGGAAAACACCAAAGAAAAAGGGAGACTTATGGGTCCCCTCTTCCTCCAAGGAAGGGATCTTGAACCCCCAATGATTGAGATCTTCTTACAAATAGAAAACTAGAAGGAAATGGTGAAGAAATCCAAAGCTCATTCACTCAAGAGGTGATGTGAATGGATAAATGAGATGGTGCTTGTATGTTATAAGGAGGAAAGAGGTTCCTCTAAGAGAATATAGGCAGCATNAAATGAATTCTTGGAAATATAGTGCACCCATGGCCTCTTTTTATAGCAAAGCTTTGAGGCATTATTCGACCAGTCTTTAGTGTGAACAAGGGGCTCTTTTAGGGAACCCTTAGGTCTTTGACCATCCCCCCACTAGGATTCAACTCGGATTTGGGTGTCAAATCGACTTGGAAGATGAACCAAAATTGCATGGAAGGCCGACCAAAATCATAAATGCATCATTTTGAGGTATGTGCAGATTTTTGTGTCCACAGTTGCACATCGGGCGCATGTGCACTTTTCCGGCGTTTTTCGATTGTCGCACGTGTGCGCGCTTCCTTTCTATCCTTAGTGCATGCTGATTTTATAACCAGTTGTATAGTTTTGTGCCCTTTAGAAATGCATTTTTGAAGTTATGGGTGAACTAATAGGTGTTTGGAGATGTTGGATTCCTGTAACCATTTTTGGATGAAATTTCAGTGATAACAGATGCCCCCTGATGGGTGAGGTTAGGAGCATACGTATAGCTGAAATACATCAATGTTTCTTCTACTAAGAGTACTTTTGTAAGAAAGAGTGTTGAGGGGAATTGCAAGAGAGACCCACTGGAGGGAGAGGGGAACCTGAAGGGCCCAAACCTTTCACGAGGTGGGGAAAAATAAAACTGTGTACAAACGAGGCGGGCATGCCCCATGCTCGTGTCATGTAATTCAAAATGTGTTAGATAGTAACTGAAGTTGTATGTTGATGTAGATAACTGTAGCACCCTCTGGGGTGGTTTGATAATGGTAGAGGACAATTCAGATGATGAACAAACTCTGAAAATATGTGATGACACCTGTAAGAAGTGTCGATGATATGTAGGCATTGATAGCCTATCAAATTTCATAGGTCATTGGTGAAGATAAAACAACTGCAAATAGTCACAAAGTAAGACCCACCGTATCATGAGATGGTGTTGAAGTTGAATTCTATGGGGGTCAACGATAGCTTAAAGTAATGATGGTTCTCTCTGTATCGTCCAAGACTCTTCATTGTAAAGATAATGAGAGCCAAGATATTGTCGCCCTTCTGGAAACTGTGTTGATGTCGACAGAAAGGGAGACGTGACTCCAAGAAGCAAAGGGCTTCATGAAATCTATGGGATGAGATCAGGGATTGAGGAGATACATGGACGTAGTCAATATGCGGGGAGACTCAAGACTACCCTTGCTTGGGGATATACATGGAAGATGAGTGGCAGCAACCGTGAAACAGGGTCTAGTGTTAGGGGGATGACTAGACGTGGGTTAAATTGTGCTAGAGGCATGACAAAGTGGACAAATGCAGAGACATGGGGTACATTGATTGTGGGATACTTGGGGTTTTATGGACGATGTCATTAAGAGTAGAAGGTAAGGAATGCCCCAACCAAGGGTGGCATGGGTTGCTTTTCCAGGAAAAGAAGGTCGCCAAAGGTGACGACAAAACACTATGTAAATGCTGGAAACAAAGGCTTTGCACAATTACCAAATGAATAAAGAATAAGTTGGGAAAAGTGTGCAGATACAGAAATGGGTGCCCCAATGTAAGATGGATTGGCCGGTGAGGGCTCAAGTAGCTTGGAAAACAGGTGCAAGGTGGGGGGCCCATAGGTGGGTTTTTGTATTAGGTAAATGAATGGAGGACAATCTGCAGATGGGCCAACTGATGGTGGATGAGATGGAGAGTTAACGATACTATGAAGGTGTAGTTAAATGGGAACAGTAATGAGATTACCGAGGATTCCATTGTGGGGAAGCTAGCAAAATGAGGAGAAGGAGAATGCAGTTGATTCTCGGTAATACGAAGACTATTGGGACTTCCAGCCCTAGGGGGTGAAAACAGCATGAGTGTCAAAGTGCCAGAGGGGAATATAATTGGGACAACTCATGTGGGAGAGAATGCTATCGGTTGACAGTACTGTAAATGCGACGGAGGTGTGAGTACTGCAGAGCCGGATGGGGGGACCCTAGAGGCAAAGATCGGAGGGTATGACTAGGAGATGCAATTGATATTCAGAGGGAATTACTACATTCCAATGTCGATGATATACCTGAAGGGGTAGCGCTCATGCATGATGACCAAGTACCTGCACACATGAAAATTGAATACCCAACATGAACAATATCTGAAGATAAAGAACATATAATATTCAATAACTTGTAAATTAAAGCAGGCGTACCTGGGCGAGATGTGAGAAAAAATCTCCCTGGGGGTTGAGGATAGATGGTGTTCCAGGAAACATGACTATGTAGGTGGCGGGATCCTGATCCCACGGTTGAAGAGGGATCAAAAAACGGATGCTCGAAGCTCCCAGAATTGAGCCTGGAATTTTGGCAAAGGGACTATATATAGTTGTAGGGCCCACAATGCCACCTCATTTGTACTTTATGTCATAGTGAGTGGATGAGAGGTTTCATAGGAGATTTGGATATTTTGGGAGATCGAGCCAGTCGATTCAGGATCAGCGAGTGTCAGGTTAGTGGTCATATCCTCCTGCATAGTAATTAGGATTTATTTTTTTGGCAGGACTTCTACGGATGGTCGTACAAGGGGGTTTTGTGAGGGTGGGTCCCCCAGTGCATGGGTGATCGAATGATTTGTGCGCTCGAGTTTGCGGTTGTATTTGGGATAGCCATGCATGGGGACGCCTGAATGGGGAAAACAGGCATGCATTGGATGCATGCCTGCTCAAAGCACAGCAACGCATGCATGCACGTCTGTGTTCCTAACAGTTGCGCATGTATGCGCAACTGTGTAGCGAACAGGCATGCTAGGATGCACGTCTGTGTGTGTGACAGGGGCGCATGCATGTGCCCTTTTATTGTCGATAGTCACGCATAAGTGCACAACTGTGGGATGAACAGGCGTGTATATGTGTGCGCCTGTGGGGAAAAAAGTCGTGCCCTTGAGGCAAAGATGAAGGGTGCAAAAACTTATCTTTTTTGGAGATTTTGGTGTTTTTATTGGTCGTGATGGTTGATCAAATATTTCATGTGTGGATGCAGGTGACCATTTGACGATTCCAGTCCACTAGAGGGAGAAAGACTGGGCACGCCTGAGAGAGGTGGTGAGAGATGAGGAGCCAGTTGTACGGGGCCCTTTGGCAGCATTGTTATAACCCCAAATTGCACTATCCCTGCTTACCTGGCATCAGGCCAACTCATGCCTCTTCTTAGCCAAAGCCATGCTGAGTAACTCCTCAAAAAACCCTTCAAAACAAGTAACCCGCGCCCTAACTTCTCACTGGGCGCGGGCATC
>JASDQU010107997.1:150491-162911 GCA_032191745.1 Picea mariana | reverse complement strand
TGTGATGGCTTGGACCTTGAGGGGGTCCACTATGATGATGTATTGTGAGATGATGAACCCAAGGAGGCGTCCAGCGCTGACGCAGAATACGCACTTGAGAGGGTTCAAGAAGATATTGTACTGACGACACCTGTGAAAGACAATGCGTAAGTCATCGAGATGTTGAGTGCATTTCTTGGATCAAGCGGTGAGATCGTCCAAGTAGGAGAGGATGATTTGAGCCAGATCATAAAAAATATATGTCATGATGCGTTGAAAAGTGGCACCAGCGTTCTTGAGGCCAAAAGGCATGACACGATATGCAAAAGTACCCCAAGGGGTAGTAAATGTGGTTTTGTATTAATCAACTAGGTGAATCTAAATTTGGTTGTAGCTAGAGAAACCATCCATGAAGGAAAAAGCCTCGTGGCCGGCACAATCATCGATAATTTGGTCGATAAAGGGCATTGGAAAATTGTCTTTGGTACAGGCGTGATTGAGATCACGAAAGTCCGTACAGACGCGGATAGTGCCCTGTTTTTTGTTAACAGGGACGGGGTTGGGGACCCATGACGTATATGTGATGGGGTATATGAACCCTGCAGTGTGTAATTTGTCATTCTCTCCTTTGATGGCGGCCTCTTTGGATGGCTGTAATGGGCGTTGCTTTTGTCGTATAGGTGTGATATCAGACCATGTGTCTATATGATGTTCGACAATAGAGGGATCAAGGTCGGGCATTTCTGTATATGACCAAGCAAAAATGTCCCGATATTCCTGGAAGAGAGCTTTGTAAGCTATGAGTTCTTCAGGAGAGCATGTGGCGCCGATGGTGACTTCCTTTATGATTCCAGGTTTGATGGAAATATCAATTTTGATGGTGGGGGAAATGTTGGTCATGTTTCCTTCTTCAAAAGCATTAGGGGAAGGGATAGGGTTACTGAACCAATCTATATTCCCTGAGGGAAGAAAATATTTGGTTTTGATTGCGTATATGGGGTTTTGTTTGGGAGGCATAAAGGCTTCCTGTGAAAGAAAGAGTGCTCTGTGATGGAGCGGATCCCATGGGCAGTCGGGGTTAGTTAATTCCTCGAGGATGTCTTCGTCGTAGTGGAACTGTCGAGAATATAGGGGATCCAGGGGAGTAACATTGGTGACTACCACTGTGTGTTTATGTTCTGGTGAAGAAGTAGGGGGAATGAAGCAAGGGGGTTGCGAGGGTTCGCTTGACATAAACTAAATATCGAGATATTGTGGGTTGAAAATGGTAGTCGGGCGTAAGATTTCCGTGGGGAAATGAATTGGAGAATTGGGGGGATTTGGGAGAAAATCCTCCTCGAGACTATCTATGAACCATGAAGGATTGGGAAGTGCCTTAGGCACCGGGGAAAATATATAAACCATATCCGGAGAGGGAGTAGGGGGGACTACTCGCATCATCGGAGTTGGGGTGATGGTAGGATTGGGAATAAGGGCCAATTCACGACGCCTATATTCAATAATCATGGGACACTGGTAGGTGAAGTGATCTAGTGATTCACAGAGAGAGAAAGGACATCACATCCATTCGTTCACTGAGGTCCTGATATAGTGGATGTGAGTGACATGTATGTGAGATGATGCGGATGGAAGGGGTTCTTGCTGAAATATCTGGCATACTACCGCTAGCATCTGCCGAAAGTGAGGTAGCGCAGGGAAATGGTGGGTATAATGGCCATATTCTTAATAGATGGCACATGCGGATTCGGTTTGCAATCCTTTGCCTCCTATAGGGGATGCAATGGTAGTATTAGGTGAACTGGATGAAGCGACGAGAGGTGTCGTCGCTCGAGGGAGTTGAATTAAATTACGCAACTCGGGGAGAGACGGGCATTTATTGGTGTGGTATCCGTCTTTCTCACATAGTGCGCAAGGAGGATTAACTCATGGTGGAAGTGGAGAGGTGGGCTCTTTCTTCTTCCATCTTCCCCCAGATTTAGCAGTGGTACTAGTGAGCGAGTGGTGCGGTTGGAGTAAGTATTGGAATCTGCATCTGGATTCCTTCTATTTGGGGAGGGAGAGATGGTTGAGGGACCATCGCAGGTGGATGTAGATACCATATGGGAATTTCCAGCACCATATTGGGAAGGGTAAGCATTGCGGCTACTTAGAAATCTTGTACGCCTGGTGGGGGGTAAAAGAAGGTGATTTGAGTAATGGCTTGGGGGACTGTCTCCCAAACCGGGATGTAGCCTTGGGGGAGAGTGAAGTCAGGAACAGGGGAAGATGAAGAGTTCTCAAGGAATTCCTGAGGAAGGAGCTCTGTGACGAGTGGTACATCATATAGTAAGGAAGCTTCTATGGGAAGAAGGGTATCTCCAGTTTCTGTTCCATTGGATGAGATGACACATACTTGTGCGGAGGGATGTAAGAGTGGCGGTGCTCCATGGTATGTCCCTAGTAAGGATGGGTCTTTGAAAATTCTGGGACCCATCTCGATGAGTGGGTAGGCATCGAGATTAGTGTGGACAAAGGGTAGGATATTATCAGTGTTGAAGGAAGGGTTGGGCTCGTAATGTGACACTTGGTCGATAGTGACGATCTTCCCATTGTGGGGGAAAATCATTGTGTGAAACATAGAAGAGGTCGTAGCCTTCATTACATACATGTAGCTACGTCCGAACAAGATTTTGTAATCGAGTGGAGCGTCGATAACTTCAATGTCAATGAGTATAGTCTTGCCCTTGAGTTCAACGGGGAAATTTTGAAAGAGCCCTTCAGGAGACGATGTTCATCCATCATAAGCTCTCAGAGTAATGGCGGATGGTATGAGCTCGAGGTAGCCAAGTTTCTGCCGTATAGTTTTGGACATGATGCATGTGGATGCACCTTCATCAATGATGCAACGGTGAACTACGATGTTCTGGATTTTAACCGATATTTGGAAAGCGACCAAAGCGGGGAGACGAGGTTCCCCATTATCAAGATCAAAGGTGATGAGTCGAGTATTAGAAAGGTCAACTTCCCCCAGGGTGAAAAGTAGTGACTTCCGTTGAGTAGGATAGGTTTGAAGGACTTCTAAAACTGACATGGCAACAGGAGATTGTGCCAAGTCATCGACCAGACTATAATTGTGTTCCTCCCTAGCCTGAGGGTTGGTGACATTCCGTCATAATGGGATGCAAGGAATACGAAGGGGTGTTTCAGTATTAGGGCGAGGAATCATCAAAAGTGGTCCAATTGTGACTCGAGTTTCTTTTGAGGTAGTGGGAGCAGAGTCAGGGGGTGTGTTGTATTGACGACTACGCGTTTGTAGAAGAAATTCTTCCTCACTAGTGAGGAGGATAGTGTGATCTGTAGGAGTGTCTGTGCTTGCATACTGTCCCATCTGCGGTGGGGTCGGATGCACCTCCTGTTGGGTGTTCATCACACCTTGGTGTGGAATGGGGTTTTGTAACATGGATGGGGGGGGCTTTTGCACATATTGTTGTGGGGCCTGCTAGGGGGCAAGCGGTGTTGGGGGACGTGGTCCATTTCTGGATTATTTCATCCATTTAAAATAAGCGATTTGAGGGAAATGGTGAGTATAATGGCCATACTCACCGCAAAGGGAATAAGGAAAGTTTGTTCGAAGATTGTTGTTATTCTTCCCTTGGCGTTTGTTGTTATTTCCCTCTTGGGGGTTCTGGTTTCCCTGATTCTGGTTTTCCCCTACAGGTTGGTTTTGCTGGGGGTGATTCCTTCTTGCTCCTAGATTATTTTTGTTTTAGTTTTTTCCTTTCTTTTTGGCATTATTCGACTGATGGGTCATATTTTTTTTATTTAGTTGTTCAAAATTTTGATATTGTTGAATAGGAGAGGGTTGAACAAATTTAACCCCAGTGTGTGGGTGTCCTTGTGGTGGAGCCATGGGCTGTCGAGGGCAAGAAAATGGAAAGTATGAATTATTTGGTGACAATGGTCCGTAGGGTATATAGGAAGGTGTAGCGCTTTCACTAGTGCTTAGGGTGTAAGCTGAGGTAGAGGGGGTACCAGAACTTGGTTGGACAATTGGGCATATTGTGTGTGCCGACGGTGGTCCACTTATGGGTGGAGGAAGGGAAACAGGGTATGGTTGTTGATAAGGGGTAGGAGGATAATATGGAGGTCCTCCATATACCAGTGGATATTGAGGTATTCCATACATAGGTGGTTTTTGGAGGTGTGGATTGTGGTGTGTTATGGTACCAATCAATCCATCTGCTGAATGAGACATCCCAGGTTTGTCCTGGATGAATGGCATGAGTCTCAGGGCATCAGGTAGTACCATATATAAGTATCATGACTGTGAATAAATGAGTTCGAACTGTTGAGCCTTATTGATGGCTTCTTCTCCGGACTGGGGGAAGGTGGTGGCCACATCCTTGTAAGGGAGGGAAACAAGCGATTTGAAAAACCAATTGAGGCATTGTTGCTTGGTGGCTTCCTCTTTGCATAGACTATGTTGTCGATGCCATTCATGAATGTGGTAAGAGATGTGTGTGGCGTAGGTTTGTTTAAACTCTGAGATTAGTTCGAGACCATTGTCATCACAGATTGGTAGTTGAAAGAAGGTCAAAAATGCTTTGGCCAAAGATTCAAAGGTCACATGGGACCCAGATTTTTCTTCTACATACCACTTGGTTGATGGGCCAGTGAGCGTGCGTTGGAATAACCTCAATCGGACAGAGTCATCCATGATGTTGTTTGAAGAGCACCATAAGTGGAAGGTCATGATATGGTTGGTTGGTTTGTCTCCCGCTTTTCCTTAAAACTTGGGGATGTTTGAAGGTAGTTTGGTAGGCATTGTAGGCCATGTGGGGTCGTGCAATATAGGATCATTGGTGAGTTTATTTAGATATGGTATGTTGAGGGAAGCTAAGTATGGCATCTGGGGTGGCAGTGGAGGATTAGCTCCAGCCATGGTGTGAGTGTTTTGGGTACTTGACCCTTGAGGGGGGTTAGGTGGAGTTGTACTTCCTCCTTGGGAAGAAGTGTTCCCCCCGCTTCCTTGTAAAGGGAAGTGAGTGGAAGGTTGACCTTGGGAAGTGGATCCAAGTAAAGTGTAACCAATCAAAGTAGATCCCAATATGGTAGCACTCATAGGGGTGTGAGAAGGTGGAGCCGATGATTTGGAAAGACTAGGAACTCCCCCTAGAATGGGAGGGAGATTTAGCAAGCATCCGGAACGACGGGGATTCTGTGGGTCCCCTATGATGTCCAACTAGCAAAGTGGGTGTGTGCAAATGGTGATGAGAGCAACAAATGAACAAGAGTCTTTGCTATAATTTTTAGACCTTCATAATATATCTCACGATCGCATGTAATCAAAAGAGCATCATACACAAATCAATTGATAAAGAAGCATACATGTCGGTAGGTAGATTTTGTCCACGTGGGAGAATAAAGAAAGCAAATGCTTGTGTCCTAAAAGACGTAACATCCTTTCCTCTCAAAATAGCACTGGACCTTCCAATAGCACTCAACAGTGGAGTCTGAAGCCACCGGAAGAGAAACTAGTGCAGGATGAAGTAATCAGTTATAATGAGGGGTAGAGGATGATATCCTAAAAGATCTGGTGATATTTCCCAGTAGCTACACAAAATCTGATCAAGGTGCAATTGCAGCCCACAATTGCCACCTAGGTAGATGTCCTAAAATTTGGTCACTGGGTACCTCAGTCAAAGTGTGGCATTTAGATTTTCGTCCTAAGAAATGGGTCACGGGATGGATCCCATCCAATAGGTGGGTGCCTCAAGGGGGGACGCATAGAAAAACCGTACCTCAGCCTTTGACCCTTCACGGGTATCTCCCTCTTATGGTGTTAGGAACACTTGACTTGGACGATTTAAAGTTCTTTATTTTTCAACCTCTATTGTTTGAAGATGTGAGAAACAGATAATGGGGCATTTTTTGGATGCCTATCCCCGAGATCCTACCTAGACTAAAAAAATTATTTTGGCACCTCATGTGGAGGAAAACTTAGTGAGTTTTTAGAAAAAATTTAGATGTGTTTGTTTGAGAGATTGGGGATATGAACCAACCTCGTTGAATTAAGTGGGAGTGGATAGTTTCATCAAGAAAAGGGTGGGGAGTTTCGGAATCCCCTTGGAGGAAACTTACTTCAACCTCCACGATTCTAGATGAAACTGTGTGTGAACAAGTGAAAGTGTGCCAAATTTTTAATAAGTTAGGTGTCACCTTGCTGCATGTGGACTTTGTGTGGTCCTTACAAGTCTTGATTACCTAATTTACTAAATGTCATTGATACAACCTTGCATAATTTTAAAGCCCCTACAGAACTACCATGTGGACATATGGGTCCTTACCAATCCTTTAAATCCCTAGTGTGATTTAATCTAATAAAACTTCAAAACTATCCTAGATTGTGGGCATGTATGGGCCCATTAGAAAACCTTTAAACTTCCCTAGTGATGTAATCTAAGAAAGAAAATTCAAAACTATCCTATCTTTGTAGCATGTGGGTATGTATGGGCCCTTACAAATTTAATATGTGTTTGAAAAAGAAACTAAGAGGAGTCCCGAGGGGGCTATTGTCCTCCTAAAAATTTTGTCTTTTAAGGGAGATGAAATTTTCCCTCAATCGTTTATTTTATTCTCAAGATCGCTCTATGGTGCAAGAGAAGAGCATACTCAAAGATTGATGTTCAATTTTTGGTCCCAATGAAAGTGGTTATATTTGTGATATAAAATGATTCCAACTTATCTTTAATCAAATCAATCCATCCATGTGGAAAAATGAAATAAAAAAGAGGAGAAATATGGATTTTAACCCCCTAAGTGCCTATGTTTTGACTAACCCTTCATGTGGAGAGGGAATCTAAGTGTGGTGCATATTACAATCTGCATAGAATCAAGCTTAAGGAGGCTATGGGCCTTCAACAGATCACAAAAAACCTTACAATGTGTGAATTTCTGGACAGATGTGCGGGTCGCAGAGTAGACAGAGGCGCATTTGGTGCCAGTGCGCAAATCAAAAATGACCTTTTGACGCAGGTGCGCAGAATGCGCTGAGAAACATAGTGAGTTTGGCGCACATGCTCGAAAGACACCCCTGTGGGTTAAAAAACCCGCACACTTTCTGTTACACGGCTAGGAAGAAAATCATGGATGAAATTCTCTCAGCTCAGCTCCGAATTTAGCTTTTTGCAGGAAGGCATGGGTTGGTTATGGTTCCTGCAAGTTAAATAAACCAAAAAGAAGTGCTCAAACAATCTAAATGGGGAGGAAATTGATACCTATCCCCAGTGGAGTCGTCAATCTATTGTGTCCCTTTTCGTCACCTAAGTGAGCAAAAGAAGGACACTTACAAGTCCAGTTGGATTAGCTGGAAAAGACAACAGTGAATGCAAGAGTTAGAAACATCAAGCATAAGAAATAAACAAACAACTAAGCTAATAAAAATAAAAGAAACTAAACTAGAGTGCATAAGGGAAATAGAACAAAAAATAAACAACATTTGTGCCACCAATGGATAAGTTGTATTAGTGGGAAAACACCAAAGAGAAAGGGAGACTTATGGGTCCCCTCTTCCTCTAAGGGAGGGCTCTTAAACCCCCAATGATTGAGCTCTTCTTACAAATAGAAAACTATAAGGAAATGGTGAAGAAATCCAAAGCTCATTCACTCAAGAGGTGATTTGAATGGCTAAATGAGATGGTGCTTGTATGCTCTAATGACGAAAGAGGTTCCTTTAAGAGAATTAGGTATCATAACAACACAAATGAATTCTTGGAAATATAGTGCACCCATGGCCTCTTTTTATAGAAAAGATTTGAGGCATTATTCAACCAGTCTTTAGTGTGAGGGAACCCTTAGGTCTTTGACCAGCCCCCCACTCGGATTTAGCTCAGATTTGGGTGTCAAATTAACTTGGGAGATGAACCAGAAGTGGGTGGAAGGCCGACAAAAATCATAAATACGTCATTGTGAGGTATGCACGGCTTTTTGCGTCCACAGTCGCACATCAGGTGCATGTGGGATTTGTCAACATTTTTCAACTGTCACATGTGCGCGCACTTCCTTTGTATCCTTAGCGCATGTTGATTTTATAACCAATTGTATAGTTTTGTTCCCTTTGGAAATGAATTTTTTAAGCTGTGGGTGAACTAATAGGTATTTGGAGATGTTGGATTCCTGTAACCATTTGCGGATGAAATTTCAGTGATAACACGCTTGATGTTAGAAAGATGTAGGTAGTGTTAGATATCACTGAATATAAATAAATTCATATTTGGAACACCGTTCAGGATACTATTGGGCCATATAGTATGAAAACAAGGTTTACTTGTAAATCCCACAAAAATTGCAGTCATCATTAACTTACCACCACAAAAAACAGTCTGTCAACTAAGAGCGACATTGGACACACAGGTTATTACAGGAAATTTATAAAAGGATATGCGTAGATCACTGCACCGATGGAGAAGCTGCTAAGAAAGGATACAAAATTTCAGTGGAACGACGAGTGTCAACATGGTCTGGATACCCTAAAGGAAAACATGGTCACCGCACCTATATTAGTATTTCCAGACTGGGAGAAGACATTCCAAGTCCATGTAGATGCATCAGCGATAGCACTTGGAGCTATCTTAGCGCAGCCAAGAGTAGGAGACTTGGACCACCCAATAGCATTTGTAAGAAGAAATTTATCAGACTCAGAACAGAACTATAACACGACAGAGAGAGAAGGCCTAGCCATGGTCTACGCACTTCAAAATTTCAGGCATTATTTATTGGGAAAACACTTTAAGATGTTCACAGATCACTCAGCCCTAAAATACCTAGTCAACAAGCCAGTGTGGGGGGGTAGAATCTGTCGATGGTTACTACTATTTCAATAATTTGACTTTGAAGTAATAGTCAAGCCAGGAAAATTGAACGTAGGACCTGACCACCTATCAAGGGTCACCAATGGAGAAGAACCTACAAATTTAGAAGACAACTTTTCAGATGCACAATTATTCTCAATCCGGATCGTTGATGAATACTTCACAGATATCATTCAGTACTTGAGTATAGGTACTGCGCAACAATAATATAACACCGCGCAAAAGAAAAACCTAATAGTCTGCGTTGCCGACTATCAACTAATTGCAGGACACTTATATAAAATGGGCGCAGATAGCATATTGCAAAGATACGTGTTAGAGCACGAAATACCAAGGGTATTAGCATAATCCCATGAGGGAATAGCAGGAGGGAATTATGCAGGTAAAACTACCACGTAGAAGGTATTGCGCACAGAATTATGGTGGCCAATGATTCATAGAGACTCGAAGGAGTACTGTCAAAGATGTGATGTCTACCAAAGGGTAGGAAAACCCAACAGAAGGGACAAGATGCCATTACGACCAAAAGTAAAATTACAGGCATTCAACAAGTGAGCAGTACACTTTGTGGGACCAATCAACCCACCAGCAAAAAGAACAAGAGCAAGGTACATTATCACCGCGACAGAATACTTAACAAGATGGGCAGAAGTCGCACCAGTGAAGGATTGCAGCACAGAAACAATAGCACACTTTCTATTTGAACATGTAATCACTATATTTGGGTGCCCAAGAGTTTTGATGAGCGATCAAGGAACACACTTCATAAACAGCACCAACGGCGCTATGACTGAAGATTTCGAAGTCCATCACCAGAAGGGAACACCATATCACCCACGGGTAAATGGTACAGTGGAAGCATTCAACAAAATTATAGAGAACGCACTGACAAAGATATGTAACATCAACAGGGATGATTGGGATCTCAAAGTACCACCAGTATTATGGGCATACAGGACTATGTGAAAAAAAATGACAGGGCACACACCATTTAAACTGGTTAATGGCCAAGAAGCAGTGGTGCCATTAGAATTTTTAGTACCAAGTCTGCGCATAGCAGCAATCACACAAATGACAGAACGAGGCATAGTACAGGAAATACTAAATCAGCTACTAACCATGGAGGAAGATCAGATCCTAGAAGGATTCCACCAACAAGTTCAAAAAGCAAGAGATAAATCTTGGCACAATAGACACATCAAGAAGAAAACATTCAAGGAAGGAGATCTAGTACTAATGTATGACAAAAAATCGTTTTAGTGCCCAGGAAAGATCAGAATGCATTGGTTAGGACCATATGAAGTAAAATCTATCACAGATGGAAGAGTTGTCCAGTTAAGAGACTTATCAGGCGTAGAACTCAGAGGGATGATCAATGGGAGTCGACTGAAGTTGTACAAGGACACTCGACCATCCATTGCACAGTAAAAAAAATAAAAAATAAAAACAGTATATCAAAAAAGCACCAAAAAGAAAGAACCAAAGAGAGCGTAGTATGCCAGAGGTAGAAATGCCATGAAAAGATGGAAACACAAACTCGGCGAGGAGAAGGACAACGGTCACATACAAAGAGAAACGAGCAGAAAAATAAAAGTTGGCAAAAGAAGAATGACATGACATCACTAGGCGGAATTAAAGGATGAAAAGGACCGATGGAACACCACATTAATCGCACCAATAGAAGATGGCATGGAAAAGTAATGGAAAGTATGAAACCACTGGAGGTGCATTGAACCTATAATTAAGGTGCATTAAATCCATAATCAAGGAAACATCCTCGACAGGCTTCATGGGAAATCCATACAACACACGGACACGGGAGCCAATAGTCTATTCATGAAAACAGAACAGACAGAGAAAACCAGAGACTAAAGAGCACAGTGTGACTTCACAGAGATCACAGAGACCATTCGAATCCAGCAAACATTTGACATTCATAGCCGTGGCACCGCCCAAGCAAGCAAATGTGAGCCAGCCCGCCAGGAAAACCAGGGTTCAGACCAGGTCATGAGGATAGGCGAAAGAAGGTGAACAACAATCATCGAAGATCGTCAATGTCGACGAAATCCCATCCCCAGAAACAGCACCAGTGCACTCGACACCCATACTGGAAGAAATCCAACAGCCAGCACCGGAGGGCAAGAATAAAAACATACTGGAAGAAGTACAGAAGCCATAGAACCAAGAAGCAGAAACCCTGAAGGAGGTGCAACCAGAGAGCACCGGACCAACTCCAGCAGTCACTGGAATGATGCCAAATCCGAAAAATGTAGTTGATCCAGATGAGTCTCAAAAAACCCTATCAGACCACCTAGTAGAAGGGATGGTCGAAGATGTCTCGGGTTGGCCGAAATGGTATACGGAGGAACAACCGGAAGCTGTTGGAACCTCAAGCTAGCCACCACCGGTGAAGAAAGACAAGATACAGATACTCAGGTCCCCTCTCAAGAAACCTGTAGCATAAATTGTTCTACTACGCATACCAACTGGGGTACAGATAGGACCAGAGCTACTGGGTCACATCAGGAAGCTCAAATACTTGGACCACAATGTAGAAGACAAGGACGAGTTTTTGGAACTTGCGAAGAGGGTATTTTTACAGAATACGGGCACAAATCAGGTTGGAGAACCGATCGATCAGCCACTCCAATGGGTAACCATGTTGGAGAAAATAGGAATTTTAGGCCTGTTAGACCTACCACATTTTGACCGAGGCCAGCACGCAACCACATGCATCAAATATTTGCTATAAGTTATGCATGGAGGGGACATATGGTTGGATAATCTCATCTCAATAGACATTGAGCTTATCGCGAAGATAACAGGGTTACCAATTTGGGGTATGGATCCCGCGCTGTTTTTGGATGATAAAGCCAAGGAGAAAGCGCTAGTAGAAAATATGAAGAAGAAGTATGGCACCGAAAGAGGGACAAGAGGAATCATTATCAAGAGGATCAACAATGCATCCACACGATTGGGCGCGTAAATCTTAGCCTGCAAGCTGCTAAGAAAATGCCGCGAGGAAGTCCCAGCTGGAGTTGTTGCAGTTGCAGCTCAGTGCGTAGAAGGCATCTCAATGAGATGGGCACTGTACCTATTGAACTTATTCCTGGAGGACTGTAAGGATGCGTAGGACCTAGGCACAGATTTTCACTATTCATGGTTGATCACATTGATAGCCTTCATGGGATGGAAAGAGCCAAGGTATGTAGTTTTCAGTACCAGACCAAAACCGAATCAGGGAGCGAGGTATCTATTGCTCAGAGCCAAGCCGGAGTCGAGGATAAAAAAGGCGAACGGTTCCATATTCAAAGGATACCTACGTGACCTACAAGAAGCAATCTCCCAATTGTGGAGAATCACACCAAAAGTTGTCGTGCAATAAGGGGACATCACTAATTTCCAGGCCACACGACACACAATGTGGATACAGGCAAGGAAGGATCATGATAAGCAGTGGCTACAGATGCACTACTGTTGGTCACTATAATTGCTTAATTAATTTCAAACAACCAAGTGAAACATAAATTATCAACCCAGGGAAGTCTTTTGTTTCAAAGATAGCCACGCACTGTATATGCTCAATTCCAAA